>JAJOOO010002280.1:0-26098 GCA_029582685.1 Solanum piurae
ATATATTATGCTTATTTGGTAAGAAGTTGACACATTGTATTATAACTGTATTAAAATGTGTGATAAATGTATTATCCATCAATAAAACTTGTATTATATGTGAATAATAAATTGTTCTTTGTAATATGAATTAAAAGTGTATTATGCATGTATTAAAAGTGGTCAAGTGAAAAAAAAATGTTATTGCTATAAATGGTAAATATTTTTTATTTATAGTATATTTATGTAAGTTTCCCTTATTAGTAATTGTAGAATTCCCTTTTAACAAAAAAAAATTGTATTGTGTCTTTCATTTTATTTGTCTTTTTTTTAGTTCGTTTCGAAACATTAAAAAATGTTTCTTTCTTTTTTGTCAATTTTAATATTTAACTTCCATATGACATATTTAAGATCACAAGATTAAAAAATATTTTGGTATATTATAACTTTACATCTCAAAAATGAAAAATTAAGTTTCCAATTTATTTTTGGCTTTAGGCCACTGAGCCGGTACTCACATTATTGGCAGTAGAATTTTGAGCTAATAATATTATCACTTACATTTCTATATTTCTATATATTCTATATAATAGAAATGTGAAGCCCTGGACGACCAAGGGTAGTTTTGTCAATTTAATAAAATTCCAAGCTTACTTTAAGTGTACATTGTGCATTGAAGGTATTGAACATTCCAAAACAAAAAACAGCCAAAAATTATGTAATTCCCAATGTATCCACCATTAAGTTGTGGATTCCAATTGTGACAGGTGTACCAACACATTGGGAGGAGTAAAAGAAATTAATGCAAAGTTAAAACATGGACCCCATTTTTTTATTCACTTCAAAAGTCTATACATTCAAGACCACACTTTTTTTGAAAAAATAAATAATTAATTTCTCATTTGATTTTGTATATACGTATTAGTGTTGTTAATTTGACTTCATATTTATTTTTAATGTACTTATCACTTTTAATGAATTTTTTTTCATATTCAAAATTTAAATTCGAGACCTTTTAATTATTTTCTTTCTTAATGTGGTTTGGTCATGAAAATATAGTTTTTGTTTTATTAAAAAAATGTATAGTTAAAATTGTGTTTGGTCAAATTTTATATAAAAATATTTTTTTTTTTTTTAAAGACATAATACATAAATATGTCATTTAACTTGGTTTCATTTGACATCAATGTCTTTCAATTTTGGATGTGCATAGTAGACACATAAATTTGTATAGAATTGAACAAGTAGACACATGTGTCCTACTTGACGTCCTACGCGGCGATACAATTCATGTCTTATGCGACATTCTGTGGCGTCCTACGTGAATTATGTCTCGTAGGACACGTGTGTCTACTTGTTCAACTTTATATAAGTTTAAATGCTAACATGTGCACACTCGAAGTTAAATGTCATAGATGTTAAGTGCGGTCAAGTTAAAAGACATATTTATATATTATATCTTTTAAAATATGGTCTACATTCCTCATTTTCTAAAAATTACTTGACTAATTTACCTGAGACATACAACCAAATTGCACTAAAAGAGTAATATATCAAAATAAATAATCGTATAATGACATAGATTATATCTCATATTAGAACTACTACATACTATTACAAAAAAAAATACAAATTATTTTTCAAAAAAAAAAAGTTGAATTTGTGATAAGTTATTGATTTTGCAAATAATATTTGATTATTTGAATATGTTTTTCTAAAAATAAAATAAAATATGAAATATAATTAAAATGGAGCCATTTTTATAAAAAAATATAATTTAGGATAAATTTAAAAAAAAAATATAGTTAAAGTATTAAAAAAGTTTTGAATGTCACTCAAATTGTTTGTTGAATTATTATCATTAGATGAGTAAAAAACCATTAAATTTAAATTAACTTTTTAATTCGAATGTGTATGTTTGGCATTCGGTTAAAATAACCATTGGATCATATGATATTGTAGTGTTAATTAAGACAATTTAAATAAGTTACTATATTATTTGATAAAAATAATAATATTTTATTATAAAGTGTGATTTTTATTATCATTTTACTATCGTTTTTGTTAGAAAAAATATTGATGACAATTTTTCTTTTCAAAAAACTAATTAAATACTTATAATTACCCTACATTAAAACCGCTAATATATTTAAGATTGTAAATTGTAATATTAGGCCCGTTAACGGGCCTTTTCATAGTAAGAAAAGAAAGAACTACTTGGAAGTAAACTCAAGAAGTACTTAAAACTTAAAGATTTTTTATTTTTTTTGTATAATAGAAACCAATGCAGGGTAGCTATCTATTTTTAAAGTATAAGTATGAAATATAATATTTTAAAAAAAAAAAAGACAAATAGGTAACCTAATCCTAAACCTAGTTGAATGAGGAAAATAATTTATTTAAAAAAAAAAGATAAATCCATAACCTAAACCTAGTTGAATTAGGAAAGGATTTATTTATTTTCCTAAGAGAAAATGGCCAAAAGCCCCCCAGCCTATAGTCGGATTTCCAACTACACACTCATACTTCACGGGATCCTATTACCCCTGAACATTTTTTTTTACATATTATCTCACCCTTTTTTGCTGACATGTCCATATAAACCAGATATAACAAAATGTTTGTTTACACGCGCTGCCAAGTATTGAATGGACCCCATAACTCTAAAATTTCCCTTAATCTTTTCATTTTCCTCTTTCTTTCTCTAAACCCTAACCTTTTTTCAATCACTCCATATTCACCCCCATTCTCTTCATGCTATGAGATTTCGTTCCAATTGAATTTGAAGAATAATTTTTGAACCCTAACTATGAAAGCTTATTCAAGTCCGCATTTGTCATTATTTATCCTAACAAAGCAAAAAATGATGATTTTGAAGAACAATTTTTGAACCCTAACTATGAAATTGGAGAAATTATAAGCCTAAAGCTTCAAGCTTTTTCAAAATTGATACTACAGTTGAATGCTTTGACAAGTAAATTCAAGTTTTAAGCTGATTTGGGAGAGAATGAAGGAATATACCATTGAAAATTGAGAAAAAGAGGAAGAAAAAGAGAGTTTGATTTTGGGAGAGGATGAGATTATACCATTGGGGATTAATTATAGCTGATTTGGACTCACACGTGTACTTTTCTTCAGCTTTTGACGTTTTATTTTCTCTTCTTTGCGCGCTTAAGGGAGTTGTTCTCACCTTCTTCGACATGTCAGCAAATAAGGGTGAGATAATATGTAAAAAAAAATATGTCCAGGGGGTAATAGGACCCCCGTGAAGTATGAGTGTGTAGTTGGAAATCCGGCTATAGGTTTGGGGGGGGGGCTTTTTGCCATTTTCTCTTTTCCTAAAAATGGTATGTTTCGAAAAAATGAATAATATATATTTTAATTATATGACGAGTCATTTAGTATAACATCAATATTATTAATATTAAATTTGAATAATTAATTTTTACATAAAAAAAGTTTTAAAAAAAATTGTGAATGAGTATCGTATGATAACTTGTTTGTCAAGGTGGAATATTGTTTGAATTTACAAAATAAGCAATCAAAATTTAATTAGATATATTTGTTAATTTGTTTCAATCAAAATGACATAATAACTAAAAGTGAGAAGCATATGTTATCTCATTAAAGTATTTGTATGAAACAAATCAGTAGATTAGCATTTTAACATTGCACATAAAAACTTTGTAATATTATTAAAAGAATAATTAATGTGAAATATTATTAACTAATATGTTATTCCTAAATGCAAATATGTTGTATTGTATCAACAATCAAAGATAATGTGTTGGGAAAAAGCTTAAATTTGTTATCGAACTTTGAAAAAAAGCTTGTTTATGTCATTATCTATTAAAAGTTTTGACTCATTTATGCCAACTTCAGCGTACAGACATTTGAATGCATCTTTTAATACACAAGGAGTTCTAGCATTTTTTCATCGTTCCATAAAATCTAGATTTTTCATTGAACACTCAACGAGATTTATCATTGTTTCACTTAAAGGAATAACAAGAACATTTTTGGACCAAACCATTGACGGCTTAAACTAAACTATTGACTGAAGACATTTTTGTTCAATTTCACATGATTTAAAGACATTTTTGACCCTTTTCCATTAAATAAATAATAATTTCTCAAGATATAATTATAACATATTTTTCCCAAACTTAATAGGCGCACGAGCATCCTCATTGTTCAACGTGGGTCCTCCTCTACCCCCGATTCAACGTCCTCACTCCTTATATAAAATAGGAAGAATTACTAAATACACAACTTATTTTTATCATAGTCTCTAAAATACCCTACCATTTGAAAAAATTACAAAAATACCTATTTTCCTTGCTCTCTCCCCTATTCTCGGATACATCACTCTTATGCAATGTATCGGAACATGTATGTATTGTATCAACAAAGGTAATGTATCAGGACGTTGAGCGATGTATCAAGACATGTGTCTTGTATAAAAAAAGGGATAAGGCACAAGTACCCCCTAAACTATGACGGAAATCCCAGAGACACGTCTTAACTAAACTAAGGTCCTATTACCCCCTAAACTCATTTTTTTTGTAATTTTATACACCTTTTGGCTTACGTGGCACACTCCATAACTCTTCTTAGGTGAGACGCATGGGAGATGTTTGGAGGCCACGTAGGCCAAAAAGGTGTACAAAATTACAAAAAAAAATTAGTTCGGGGATAATATGCTTAAGTTAAGTGTGTCTCTGGGATTTCAATCTTAGTCTAGGGAGGTACTTGTGCCTTATTCCTATAAAAAAAGATAATGTATGGAACGCGATGTATCGAGACGTTCATAGGGATAACTATGGGTGAGTAAGGCCCAATTGAATATAAATGAGGCCCAAGTCCTCAACCGACATAAGCCCAAAACCCGAAAGGCCTATTAATTTTCCCTGTAATTTACTTCTCTCCATTTTGCTCGAGACTTATCCGAATCTGTAAAGGGTCTCTCTCAAAACCCTAATTTTTCAGGTAATTTCTAATTGCAAATTGTTTTTTAATCTTGATAATCCTTAGATCTGCTTAAAAAAACTGATTTATAGTCTTACATGTGATAAAAATTTGATTTTTATTTGAATTTTGTGTATTTTTTTGGGGTAATTTTGATCAACAGTGATTCGATTTCTTAAGGGTAGATTTTGGATGTGCTAAATTGAACTGTATATAAAAAAAACTGAATTTTTGTTTGAAAGATGGTTTGTTTTTGGGAATTTTGATCTAAGCAAACATATGTGTCTGTATTTTTGATGATCTGCTAAATTAACTGTTTTTGTAGTTTTCTGTTTGGGAATTTTGATTTAGCAGTGATATGATTTTAATAGATTTAGTTTAGTGTTCGTTAAATTTTAGATGTGATGTAAATCTGATTTTTATTTGAAAATTGGCTTCTTTTTTGGGAATTTGATTTGATTTGATTTCTATGGCTTTAGCTAAGTGTGTGTTAATCTTGATTATCTTTGGATCCCCTAAATTAATAAAGAATCTGATTTTTATTTGAAATTGCCATCTTTTTGGGAATTTTATTTAACAATTTGATTTGTATTTAGCCTAGTGTTTTTGTAATCTTAACGAAGGGCATATCAGTTCAATTTCACATACTATAAGGGCATGTTTAACCTTTTCTGCTTATTAATCGTTTAATCAATTGCATATTTGGATCAACTATTGAGCAATAATATGTGAGCTAAACTATTAACATATCTGGTCAAGTTTAAATACTTTTAAGTGCAAATTCGGCTTGTTTTCATTGCTTCATTTATTATGAAAAGTTTCTTTGAGAAACTATTATCTTGTCAGTATCGTTGTCTAGTTGTTTTCAATTGTAAAGCAAAAGATATGTTCTGGGGGTCTTCATTTTTTTTTGTGTGATGTTTGTTATTTTGACGCCTTTGATTTGTTGTTGTCATCATGCTTCAAATGAATCAGATTTTTTTTGAAAAACTGTTTTCTTGTTGATTTTTTGGCGTCATAATATAGAGCTTAGCAGATCTTTTGTTTTGGTTGTTTTGTTGGTCTTATTTTAGTTGTTTGATGTGGTTTTTTCATGCCTGATATATTGGTCTCTCTGTCCTGCAATCTTACTTGATGCCATCTCTTTCATATGCCCCTCTTTGTGGGGAAGTTTGCTTATGATTTCTGTTTGTATAATTGATGAAGCCTTCTCTTCTACCCTAGATCTGAGCATCCACGTTTGGTGATTTGAGCAAGGTTGTCTTTTTCTCAGCAAAGTTTCATGTCTGATCTTGACCTCCAAGTTCCCGCTGCTTTTGGTATGCGACTTGTCTGATGTATTATTAATTCTCAGTTGAATTGGTATTTATTTTTTGTATTATATTTTTTTTAAGACTACTTTAAAAATTTGCAAGTGACAACTTTTAGTTCAAATGGAGCGACATGGCTGTTGTGAACTATATAGCCGTGTCAACTTGCTTTGGAATAGTGGTGGTTGTTGGATTAGATGCAAATGAAGCAAAATAAATAAATTATCTTGCTAGTTTTGGTTGTGGGTGGGTGGGTTTTTCCAAATATGATTCGTAAATGATTCATTCGTCCTTGTTTTGATGTCTTCATTAGATCCCTTTGCTGAGGCAAATGCTGATAATTCTGGAGCTGGGACAAAAGATTATGTACACATTCGCATACAACAAAGAAATGGTCGGAAAAGCCTGACAACTGTGCAAGGATTGAAGAAAGAATTCAGCTACAATAAAATACTAAAGGACCTTAAGAAAGAGTTTTGCTGCAATGGTACTGTTGTCCAGGATCCAGAACTAGGCCAGGTTCGTGTTGGCGAGATTGATATCTGTCTATCAAATGTGTTGCAACATTTTACTGACGTTTAAGTGCTGTGTATTAACATACTTGTGACTGGATTTCACAGGTTATTCAACTCCAGGGTGATCAGAGGAAGAACGTTTCTACATTTCTTGTCCAGGTGATTGTTCTTTGCATCAATAACTCTCACTTGTGTTCATATTAGTATATGCTACCATCACGAGGATATTTTTGCTTAATACGTTATCCTTGCATCCACTGTTGATATTGCAAAACTCACTTTATCAGTGTATGTGTTATCGTTGCTAATAATCTTCATCTTTTAACTTTTGGAAACAGGCTGGAATTGTGAAGAAAGAACACATCAAAATTCATGGTTTCTGATTTCCTTCAGAATCCATCGTGCAGTTCTTATATTTGTCGTGTCGGTGCAGAAAATGCTATTCCAAGTAAAGTTATAATAAAGTTTACTAGTGATTTATCCATCTCGAAGAAAAAGGGACTTACGTGTGTTAGCTTTCTGCTGGTTTGATTTTTAGTACTTTGTCGATAACTCTGCACAGTAGCTATGGATGATGTTATATTTTCCGGAACAATCGTTGTGTGCCCAAATAGAACTTTGGGCTTTATTATCTTTAGTTGTTGCTTAGCATTTTGTGTATGTTGTTTGATTTTCTTTTAGGTGGTATGGCTGTATTAGCTTCTTCTTTTTCTTATGCTCGGGGTGGCATAGGGCCGCTTGGGAGGGGATCTGGTGGCTCGAAGTTTAGCCACCCGCAGGAAGGTTGGAACAAGAATCGTCTCGTTACCGTCATCTTGTAACCTTTTTTGACCCGACCTGATTAGATTTGGTATCGTACGCAGCCTGATCAAAAATCATTAACCAACATTTACAAATTCATGAATTCTATTTTCGTAAACCAAAAACGTTTCAAAAAATGGATGTCTGGTAAATTTCTTCATGGAATTCGAAAAGTGTCAACTGATTTTCAGAGATTCACAGTGGCTTATTAGGTGTGTGAGTTTTCTATGTAATTATTACCAAATATTTATCTCAATGTAACTCTTTATCACTTGTTCATTTTTCTTACTTGATCAATGCTGATATTTCAGGTAGGAAAAGTGAACAATAACTAATTGAGATGTGTTGTGATAAATATCTAGTGATAATTTAGATAGAGATGTCATGCCCTAATAGTTCAGGTATGAAATTTTATAAAAGAAGATAATTTCAGGAGTTCAAAGAGTATACCGGGGAACATCGATCCGCGATAAACCCAAAGAGCCATATCGAATTTAATTTTGTATGGCATTGGTATAACATTTTAAAAAAAACAAAAAATATCGAACCGATCGATAAACACCAGGAAAGGTGATGGAAATACATGTAAATTAGGGTAAAGCATGTCTATTAACCTTTAATTTTCCATAAAATTAATCATACAACAAGTTCATTAAACTCAAGCAACAACTTGCTCCTCCTCGATGCTGCCTATATCCTCAACTAACTCAACTTTTGGTTCCAAATCAATGAATTGATTAGACTTGCTAGCTAAGTGTGAGATACTCACCCTACCTTCACGTCTAATATAGTCAGCCACAGCTCTCATTTCTTCTAGTGAGATGTATATGTATTTCCCTCTATCATCCATGACACCAGAAAGTCTCCCTGAACAAAAGCACATCGAAATATTCTATCGTTCAGTCAACGCGGAAAGAACAAAAGGTCAGTAAAATTTGATCGAAATTTTAAGAGAGGGTAAGGAGATACCCATTTCTTCAAGTGAGCTGATACGATTGATACACTCCTGCATTTTAAGAAATAAACAGTAATGGCAATGAGAGGGTGATTCAAGAACATTATGGGTGTGTTGGTATGAAGAAAGTGTTTTCCTAGAATTATATAAGTGGTTCTATTACTTATTTTACGCTGTTCAGCAAGCAAATGAACAATACTGTTTCAAAAGCATTTACGTATAATCTAGATAAACACTACGAGAGGTGGGGCTGGGGGTAAAGGTATGGGGTGGCGGGGGTGAGGGTGGGGAGGAGACAATCAATGTGAAATGTTGCTTATGGAACTTGTGCTCCTTACTTCTAACATAGAAGTCATTTTCCTCATATTTAAGAAACTTATTTTTCTACAACCAACCATGGGAAAATTGAAAAATATTTTCCATTCCAAACACATTCTATATATCCCTGTTTTAAGTGTAGGAAGATGAGCAACTTTACTCAACAATTCACTACAGCAAAAGAACTAGCGTCCTATAAAGAGAACCAAAAATGCCGAGCACTATTCTACACGATAAAAAAAAGTGAAATGGTGACCAACATCCAGAAATGGGTAGCAGAAAAAAAGTGATTACCTGAGTCCTTAACTTGAATTCTGCCGCAAGATCCTCCAACGGCACACATTTGTGTTTCTGCATATGAAAATATATGACCTACTCATGTCAATATATTTCACCATAAAGCGAATATCTTCTGACCATAATTTTATTGTACAAGCTTTAAGTACGTTTAGACGAATGTTAATAATTCTAGTGCGAATTAGAGGAAAATGTTTTTTTTTAAGAATTAGTACTGTTAGAGGAAAATGTACTTATCAAGAAAGAGAAGATCTCACCAGTCACCACAACCTTAGCAAAAAGAAAGAGGAAAAATGCAGATCTAGCATATGAATCTTTGGTGTGTCATTAGTTAACTGGCATGAATTGAAATTACCTTAATGTATTCCACAAAATCAAAAAGTAGACCCTGGCTTCCATCTTGAACTTCGTTTTCAGTTGTTCCCTCAGCATCAACTGAAATTTCACCTTTCCATTTTTCAAACTCTAACGCAGCAGCTTCTTCCTCTTTGGCCTGTCGGGCCTTGGCTTCTTCTTCCTACACAAATTATTCCAGTTCTCTCATAAGAATTCTGCAACACATAAAGTGATTCCACGCAGACAGATATTTACCAGTGCACGCTCTTGAGCTTCACGCTCCTCCTCCTTCCTCCTCCTGATTTCGTCATAGTGGCTTTGCTTTGTCTGTTTTGATTCCCGAGCAGTGTCTTCAGTCTATATAGTCAACGAGAAGGATTATGACCAACCCTGATTTTTTTCAATTTCTAAAACTTGCAATATGCGATAGAAATGCACATTTCCTAGAAAAAATAATAGTGTTGCTCCCACAGCAGTACTTATATCCAATTCTAAATCTAAAAGACAAGTCATGGGCGGTATAACTTAAGGTCATGAAGATGGTATTCGTGACTCTTGAAGGGAGACTTAATTCTATGGCGAATCCCATTATTAACACACTGCAAAATGTGTAAAATTGTGCCACTGTTTAGCTTTGCATCCTCAAGATGTGAGATAAATTACCCCAACCACAAAGTGATGGGAAGCAACCAGGTAAGAATTGAAAATTTGCACACTAAGCAGATTCAGTTCCATATTATTAATTCTCTACAAAGTATACTACTGTTCCATTTCTATCTTAGTATCTGTTAAACTATCTATAATTTTTACCTAATCTTCTTGGTTGTGTCAAGGACCTAACCTAACAAACTTGAGTGCATAAAATGTTGGGTCTTATGTTGGAAAAGCTTGTACTCTTTCTATTTATATGATTTGAGAGGACTTGTTGCAAATGTCTGTACTCTTAAAAGGCAAATGCTTTAAAGTCTGAGATACCTGTCTTTGTGCTTCCCGCTCTTGACGCTTCGTTTCCTTTTTCTTTGATGACTTTGCAGTATAATATCCATCTCCAGGTTCTTCATCATCACTGTCAACCGGTTCTGCACATAATTGAAAAAATATATAAACATGAATCAGTCATTGTGAATCATCAACTCAATATAGTGCACCTAAAGCAGGGAAAGCAGTTCGGAGAAAATGACCAAGAAGAGCTAGGCCACCTAAAAGTCACTCAAAAATACATCTCTGTACCAAGAAACATAACAATAAGCATGATTTTGTCCACGAATGTTAACCCTTCACTTCTCATTTGATGCAATAACTTTACAAATGAAGTTGTCACAATGAGGATGAACATAAAGCAACAAAGTTATAGCCGAATCAATAAGCCACAGCTAATTAGGCTCATTGTGAATGAGTGGAAGGAGACTCCTGTAGTTTTATCTTTGCATATTCTACTTTGAAGCAGGGGCTCAAGGTGAGAAACAGTGGCCTATTTCTTTTTACCCTCCAACTTGAAAGTTGAACCAGAAAATTACACGGAAAAATCATGGAAAAAGTGATATTGTCTTTTGGATTTCAAAAATAAATAAGCTATACAGACATGGAAAGAAAAAAATAATTAGACCAGAAGAAAATTAGACAAATAGTTACAATAGAGCAAGAGATGAAGGAAAGAATACCATCTATAGTGGCTGCAGCTGAAGATGTGCTAGCAGCTGAAGAAGCTGGTCTTCGACGCATTCGACGCGTTCCAGTGGCTCTTACTACAGTGTCCCTCTGTTCAACCTGATATTTAGCCAATAACAGTTTCAGTTTTTGCTAAATTTGAATGATGAGTTAATTTCTTATTTCTCCAAATACAATGACGATTAAACAACATTGAGGCACCTTTTACATGTCCCTCCATTAATGTCACCATAGTGAGTCTATTAATGCTGATGTCTTGCACTCCCTATGTCCCGATTTATAAAATACTCTTTCCACATTTCAGGACATCCCAAGATATTCAGCATAATTACATTTCTATACAATTTTCACACCTTTAAGAACTCAAATCATTAAACTATTCAAACTTAACTTTATCAAACTACTTATAACCATTACTCTGATATTTTCTTTCATTGTCATGAATATAAAATTAGTTTCATATCAACATCTTAAGCACATATTGTTATATAAAATGGGCCAAGGACTACTAATTATTCTGGTTATACCAAAACTTAAATCCTACATCAATTCATAATCTTCTCAAATCCTAATGATGGTGTGATACCCACTTGCAGATCACTCTCTAGTTTAATCCAACCCCATATTCCTGTCACCTAGACTGGAGAATTTTCAAGGATAATCCTCTTACATCACCACGTTTGTAACAGAAAACAAGCTGCAAGAAACCATCGACCAAAAGGAAAAGCATATCAACCTGAGGTTCATCTTCATGTTCTCTGGAGGACTGAGAATTTTGCCGGCGCTTCCACAGATAAAGTGGAACTAATAATAGAGCCAAAAGCATCGAGAGAATCCCTACCAACATGTCCTCCATCTTTCAATACTCAGTGCAGTATCCTGTCAGATAGCGCAATACACAAGGTATGATAAGTACAACAACTATGCCTCAGTCCCAAACAAGTTAGAGTAGGCATGATAAGTGAGCTACGAAAAAGCCTTTAAAAACAATTAAGCAAATTCCTTAACGTAGACCAGAAAAACTTTGACATTATACAATTAGGCTAGAGTGATTTGGATATAGGCAGTCTTTCAGATCAGCTGACTTCAGATGATTGAAGTTTTAATTCGATTAGAAATTGAACTCCATCAAAAGGAGTTTCACAAGGCATATCCAGTCGGGGGATAAAGGAAGTGGGTCGCCATAGGTTGATGGCTATTTGAAATTGAGACCATATAGGCTTGAAGAGTGGAATGTAAGCAGATCATTCATATAGCCAAACTTAACTAGTTAGAATTGAGGCATAATTGAGCAAATTAACTTGTCAAAATCACAAGGAAGCTCAAGAACTAAAATTTCAGTTTCTATACATAGACAGACAGAAAGCAATGTAATTGAACTGCAAATTCCTTTATGTATCCCAGAAAACATCGACAATAAACTATTATTTTTATGATAACCGTGGTGTATGGACCAGCATGCTACCTTCCACCTGCCACCTTCCACCAACACATCAGCTACCACGTAACTCTGTCTACCATAACTGGAAACAAATGGAAAGAAATCACCTAGTATTTTGCCTCTATCTGAAATTAAACTTGAGACCTCATGGTGCTCAACCACTTCACTAACCACTAGGTCACACCCTCGACTCTCGGGTGCTACATTAAACAATTAGGATAGAGTGATTTGGATATCTGGCCTTTTTTCACATAAGTTGACTTCACATGATTGAAACCTCTAAATTTAAAACGATTAGAAACTGAGCTCCATCAAAGTAAGTTTCACGAGACATAACCAGTCCGAGGCCGGCTAAAGAAATAGATTTGCGGCAAATCATTTGTCACAGGTTAATAGCTTAAATAAATGTAATCTATTCAAAATTAGGATCATATAAGCAGATGATTCATACAGCAACAACTCAAAGTAGTTGGAATTGATGCGTAATTGAGCAAATTAACTTGTTAAAATCACAACCACGAAGCTTAACAATCCGAATTCAACAAATTATACATGATTATAAAATTGGATTAGGGTTTATGCCTGATTGAAAAATACAAAAGAGGATAGTTGAGTGGGAGAGGGAGGCCGAAACCTACCTGAGAAAGAGATCGCCGGCGGTCACCGGAGACAGAGACGCAGAGAAGCAATTTCCGATACGATAACGTGAGGTGAAAGAGGAACTGGCAGGTCGAAAATAATAAAAACTCGGGTCTAAATTTCTTATTTAAATTAATTAATATAATTCAATTAGTTTATCACATATTCAATTATTTGATTTACCGTAAATATGAATTTTTTTTTGCACAAATATCAACTTCCGACATATATACGGTGTTTGAAATTAGGTGTAATTTAATTAAATATATGAGGTTTTATATGGATAATGATTTTTTAATTTTTCCATCATTAACAAAAAATCTCATATTTAATTTCTAAAGTATCGAATTGAAGAATCTCTTGACAGAAAATGTTTTACTCTTAATTATCCTACTCGACATGTATGTATGTGGGATGGTATCAAAATTTTACAAATTTATTGATTTTCATGTTGTCAACTTTTGTGCATTCGAATTGATTTGATGATTTTATTGATATGTATAATAATATTTTTCAACACGAGACATAAAAGAATTTTGTGGGTCAAAGCTTAGTGCAATGAAAGAAATTGGCATAATACATTACTATAGATGATTTTTTTTAAATATCTATAGGAATTTGACTTCAACTAACATCTATGTCATCTAATTATGGATGTGCACAAGTAAATATTTATACTTGTATAAATTGAACATTTAGACATATGAGTTCTACGTGACATAATACGCATAAGACACAAAATTGCCATATAAACCGCCACATAGAACAAATATGTCTATTTATTTTATCTTATATAACTTAGTGTCTACTTATACGCATCCAGAATTGAAAGACGGAGCCAATATGTATTATGTCAAAAAAAAAATTGGTAGATTTTGAACACTAACTCGTTGATGTTCAAGATAAGGGTACATATAGCTAGAGGTATAAATTATGTTCATATTTTGTTGGTTGGTTTGATTTGATTCAATTTAAAATTTGGAGCGTTTTTTATCTTTATATTTTTTCCTTTTTGGAGAAAATGATTAAAAATACATATGAATTGAAGTATTATTTTATTTTTTCTATTTCCTATTTGAAATACTATCAGTTACATCAAAATACATCTTAATTAGTATATGATGATATCTAATATTCCTATTTATTTATTTCTCATTTGCATCGATAAATTATTTAAAAAAACATCAAACTAAATTAGTTTAATATTCGATACACACTTTTCCAAAATCATAAAATCAAATCAAAATTTAATAAAATCAAATCAAACGTTCACCCCTACCTATAACACATTTTCTTTTCTTTTCCATTTCCTCCTAAAAATTAGCAAAAAAAAATCACAAAATCCTCTAGAACATTAACCATAACTCCATTTCTAACCATAAAAAAAAAAATCAATTCAAACACATATAGTAAACATACCATTTTGTGTCTTCGCCTTAAATATCGCCATAAACTTGAGGAACAATATTGCACGTTGAACAAGTCATTTAAAATTCGTTTTAATTGTCTGATTCATAATCTTTTATCTTTGTGTATCGTCCATTTTTTCTCTCTCCATATTCAACATTAATCAACTTATTTGGAATTGAGACGTAGTTGATCGATTTGATTGCCGTGTGTTTTTTTCACGCGGCATCAGTTCATCATCGTCCTCTTCCTCTTCCCCGGTAAAAATAAAATAAAAATTGAACTGAGATACACCTGGAAAAAAAAAAACAGGAAATAAAAAAATAAAAAATAAAATAAAGATCAACTAATTTCCGCCATTGAAATTCCTTCAAATGATCGTAAGAAGTGAAGGAATGAAAATACCATGGATGAATTTGATCAATTGCATTGTGCTAGTTGTGTTTTGTTATAGTATTGAGGTATGTAATGGTCAGGATTACGGCGGCGAGGAGGTGGTTAAGGCGGCGCCGCCGCCAGCGCAAGAGAATTGCGACGGCGTATTCGTGACGTACGCGTTTGATAATCGGGAAAGGGAATATCCTTTTGTGAAAAACGTAACGGCACAGGCATGGGCTTTTACGTCGATGTTGACGGTGATAAATACAGGTCTATTTGAGCTGAAATCATGGAAAGTTCAGGTAGGGTTTCAGCATAATGAGGTTTTGATTTCTACTGATGGAGCTGTGGCTATGGGCGGCGACGGATTTCCGGTTAAAACCGGGAAAAACGGTACCGTTTTGGCTGGGTTCCCGCAGGCTGATCTGAAAACGGCTATTGATACAGCCGGAGATTTTACTCAGATGGCGGCGCAGGTGAAGATAAAAGGGACGCAATTTGGAGTTCCGACGAAATCAACTCCAATGCCGAAGTCAATTAATCTCCTCAATGATGGATACAAATGCCCTGCTCCTAAGAAATTCAGTACGTATAATATATAGTTTCATTTACAATTTTTACAACGATCTAAAATTAATATTACAATAATAACTAGATTCACCATGCATGCATGACTATAAAGAAAGCGATAAAGGGTAAATCGAGATGTTTAACGTTAAAAAGAGCTTTTAAAATATAGAAATGTCTTTTTTTTTTCTTGGAACGGACTAGGTGATTTGAGTTATTCGGAATCTGTGCTGGAAGTATTCGAGATCCACGCAATCGGACACAAACACTATCTGTTTTTTTCCATACAAAATATTGTTGTTTACCGAATTTTTGTTTACTAATTGTGTTTGAATCTGAAAATGTTGTATTTGTTGCGAAATTTGCAGAAACTTTTATGCAGATGTGCTGCAAAAAGGATCCAAAGTTCAAGCCAAAAAATACTTCCATCAAGTTTATGGAACGTCAAAACGGAGACCTTTCGTTCACATATGATGTTCTATCCGCGTTTGAGAACAAGTATCAAGCTCAGGTCACCATCGACAACATCAGTCCATTAGGACGTCTTGATCGTTGGAATTTGACGTGGGAGTGGATGAGGAACGAGTTCATTTATAGCATGAAAGGTGCCTACACTCATAAAAAAGACCCTTCTGAATGCATTTACGGACCTCAAGGACAATACTACAAGGATTTCGATTTCAGTGTTGTCATGAATTGCCAAAAGAAGCCAGTCATATCCGATTTGCCACCTGAAATGGAAAATAATGACAAACTTGGCAAGTTACCTTTTTGTTGCAAAAACGGAGCTCTCTTGCCAACAACTATGAACGGGACTA
Organism: Solanum piurae; assembly: GCA_029582685.1. Taxonomy (NCBI): domain Eukaryota; kingdom Viridiplantae; phylum Streptophyta; class Magnoliopsida; order Solanales; family Solanaceae; genus Solanum; species Solanum piurae. The sequence goes on from JAJOOO010002280.1 coordinate 16,398, forward strand.
AGGCTCGATCTATTTTCCAGATGGAAGTTTTCAAACTTCCTCCTGATATGAACAGAACTGCCCTGTATCCGCCTCAGAACTGGAAAATCGAGGGTAGAGTTAATCCGTCCTACAAATGTGGCCCGCCTATTAGAGTTGATCCAACAGGATTCCCTGATACTAGTAAAATCGGAATTACTCTTAATGCTGTTGCTAGTTGGCAAATCACTTGCAACATTTCGCGTCCACAGCCAAAACAGGCGAAATGCTGTGTTTCTTTCTCAGCTTTCTATACTGACTCTGTTGTCCCCTGCAACACTTGTGCCTGTGGCTGTGAACAGACGTCTAAATGTGACGGGAATGCAAAGCCGTTGCCTCTCCCTGCACAAGCCCTTCTAGTCCCTTTCCAAGACAGGGAAAAATTAGCTAAAGAATGGAACAGGATCAAGCGTTTAGGCTCAATGCCAAACAAACTCCCCTGTCCTGATAACTGTGGAGTTAGTATCAATTGGCACTTGGAAAGCAATTACAAAACTGGATGGACGGCTCGTATGACTCTCTTTAACTGGGGAAACGACCCGTTTGTAGACTGGTTCACAGCTGTTCAGATGAAGAAGAATATTGGTGATGGCTACGAAAACGTTTACTCATTCAATGGGACTAAGTTACCTCAACGAACCAACACGATTTTTATGCAAGGCTTGAAAGGATTGACCTATTTGGTTGGACAAGTGAATGGAACTAATCCTAATAAGGATCCAAAAGTACCTGGAAAACAACAATCAGTGATCTCATTCTTGAAGAAAAATACACCAAATGTTAACATTGAAGGTGGAGATGGATTCCCTTCTAAGGTGATTTTCAACGGTGAAGAATGCGCGTTACCACCAAATTTTCCCAAAAGTCATGCATCATTCAAATCCCAAGTTGGTTTATTGCCTGCAGTTTTGCTTGTTCTCCTCACTTTTCTTCTGTTGACAGACCAATTCCACTGATTTCCCATCCTATCAACTGGTATACTCACATCTTCTTTTTGTGATAAAAGTGAACTCATATACGATGTGTTTGGTATGACAGAAGTCATTTTCTCGAGAAAAAAAAAATGTTTTCTGGGTTCGGTTGGATTGTAGAACATGTATTCCTATTAAAAGATCGATGATAATATTAGCAAATTAACCAGACAGCATTTAGATGAAAGTTTCAAGTTTAAGATTGATAGTAATGTTTACTGATGTGTTTGGTATGACATAAGTCATTTTCTTGGGCGCGGATTTCACAAAAATCCAATAGCTTTTGTCTTGGCTCTGTATATGTATTAAGAGATTCACTACAAATATTTGACTCTGTACTATATAAATCCGTTAACTTCAAATCCTGGATCCACCTCTGATGATTTGTGCTTATTTATTGCAGGTTTCTGTTTCAAGATTTTCTCTAGAGGCAAAATGGAACTGAAGTTGGGAGTTGTAAAAGACATGATATGGGAATTACAAGACTTTGTAAACAAAGTTTTTAAGACAAGAAAAAAATAATGTATACTTGTTTGATTGATGTATCTATTTTTTTAAGAAAAAAACTTACAACACAAATGAAACATGAAACTTTTTTTTTTCTTTCTTGTGTAGTGGAGTTTGGTGGTGAGAGTAAGTGGATATTGTTGAATTTTTTTTTATGTTACTTCAATAGGAAGTACATAGAATGGATTATTTATAGGGTTTTAGATACACTATTTGTTCTAGTTCTTCTCACAAGGAGTACTATTTTTAATATTTCTTCAACTTTCTACTTTAGTACTCGTCTTCAAGTGATTTTTTTGTTAATAATATTGAGGGGTAAGGAAGGGGAAATAGGGGAGGGATTATAAGGTGAGAAATCGAATCAGAATCGCGGATTTCCGGGTATGAGGTTGCATATGAAATTAGAACAACCTCTCCTTCTTGATATTCAAATGAGGGTAGAGGTTCAACTAGTTGACTAACACTATCTCGACCTTGAACATACCACAATATTATAAATATTTGATATTTTGCTCGGAGAAAAGGGTGCATTAGTATTGGACCTATGTTTGCACGAAAGATGTGAATGAAAGACAAATATCTTTCACACATACATTTATCACTTAATTATGGTCGATATGTATTCTCAACTAATTATTTATTACTAAATATTTATTATCTGATATAATATAAACATCGAATATGGATAAATTTTTACCTTGTGTCATATTAAGAACCCTGGTAGCCGGTAGGTGTAAACAATACAACATACTCTGTATAATCCTATGTTATCCAAACACTTGACATCAATGACTAGCCAATTTTGATATAGATTTTGAAAATATATCCTTTCGTCTTCATAAATATGAGCATGTACTAATACACATAAAACCCTCGAAATGGTAAAATAAACAATGTTAGACATGGCAAAGTAATGATTATTGATCATCAAACAATTTTCTATGAACCTACTAAATATTAGGTCAATCAGAGTTTGTCAATCAAATACAAAAAATCAAACTTTGTCTTATCATGACCCCATAGGTCCATGAAAGTTATTTCATTATTTTCAACTTCAACTTAGAATGAAAGTTATTTTCATTATTTTCAAAATCTTTTTAAGAAAATTCAAGTGAAATGTATCTCCAAATACAAATTCAACCTCCAAATATGTTTTCTCAACCTTTACTCTTTTTAAAAATATATTTTTTTCATTCATAGTTGAAATAAATCAAATATCCTTTTTCGACTTCAACTTAAAAAAAATACTCTTATGGAGTCTTTTGCAAATAAATAGTCATATCATATGTAGCTCTTCTAATTTGCCCAAAATACTATACCATCATCCTTTTCTATAATAATCATTTTATTATAACAAACAAATTTTCTTTATTATCAATTTTTATTTTATATTTTACTTCTATAATAGTTTTATAGAGGTAACAATACACTCTTTCTAAAATTACCTCTATAACATCCTTATTCAATGTATCATCCATGTCATTTCTTTGGGTAATTTTTATTATCTATAATACTCATATAAAATATGAATGTCAAATATTGTTATAAGTGTATAACAACCAATTACTATAACAAGCAAAAAAAAACGACGAAAGGTTTGACTATATCTGTAGCATTATATTTAAAAATGGCTCTCTAAAAGTAAAATTCATTACATGCTTTGGAAGAGTGTTTTTTGTATACATCAACTCTGAAGGCACATTTACTACTTGGAAAAAAATTTACATGTACATGATGGTAGTTCCAAATATGGAACTACAAAGAATGGCAATTTACATATTTCTCTTTACTAAATCAGTATCACAGTATACAAAAGCAGCCATTGTCCCTTGACTTGGCCGAAAAATCGAAGTATCAGACTTGTTAGAGCCTTCTTGGTCTGCATAAAAAATGGTGTTCATTCAGAAAGTCGGGATACACCAGAAGCGAATCCAGAATTCAGACCACAATAACAACATATCCAACAATATATCCAGTGAAATCCCACAAGGTGGGGTGTGGACCTTACCCCTTCCTCGTGGAGGTAGGTAGAGAGACTGTTTTCAAAAATTCTCGACTCAACTGAATCCAAACAGAGCAAGTAAAAATCAGATTGATCTTATTATATACTTACATCCTTCATTCCAATTTATATGACATAATTTGAACCAATATGGTGTTTAAGAAAGAACTGAAGACTTTTTGAAACTTGTGGTCTAAAACGTGCCATAACATTTGTGTGGATATAAAGCTTTTGAAACATTTGGCCTTAAACATGCCATGACATCTGTGAGGTTATAAAAAAAAAATCCATTAACAAGTCTGTTGGAACGGACTAAGAAGGAAGTGTCACATAAATTGGAGCAGAGGAAGTACATTTTATAGCCGAAAGCAATGTGCTCAGAAAGAGAGTCACAAGGTTAAAGGAAGAGGGTAACAAAGGCTACTTACATGAGCTCCATGGTTTATGAATCACCTAGCAGTTTCTTCTGGCTCGGCTACCTGTGGGTGTTCGCCGCCTGTTTTAACCAGCATTAGTATTTCAAGAGGTAACAACTTCTTGCAGAATCAATCTTGCAGAATCAATCTTGCAGAATCAATCTTGCATATATTGCTAATATAATATGTTCCGTAATATGCTAATACTAATAAATGACAGTTTCTGATATATAGACATTTGCATGCACCCGTGGTGAAGCCAGAATTTTCACGAAGGGGATTCATAATATAAAAAAGTAAATACACGAAGAAGCCAAGGGATTTAACATATACTATAAGTACATACAAGATAATTTTGACATTTTATATATGTACAGTATAATATTTTCGCAAAGGGGAGTTCGGATGAACCCCTTGCGCCCCTTAGCTCTGCCCCTGGCCTACACCGCACTGCTATGTATTGCTTTAGAATTATTGTTGGAATGACATTTGCATGTAGTCATCAACAGGATTCAGAGATTACCTTTTTAAGATACTTCCTGTGAAGTTTCATTGCACCGGTGCAAGCCTTTTTAGCGTCCAGGTTTCCATTAACATCATTGAGTATCTGGAAATAATAAGCAGATGATTAAAATATGAATCCATGAAGGGAAAACAATGAATCTTACCAAGAATGAGTATAAATACAATTGTATTTAGTCCATGTCATTCTAATTAAAATGACTACCGTTCATATGTTTTTCTTGAATTTTTTGTGTTTGAAAGTGACTTTCCATGGACTTCTTGTGGTTTCACTGAAATCAATTTAAATTCCCCCCTAGATTAGTACTACAAGAAAAGATGCATGGGTATTTTCAAGATTTTCATGACACCTAATTATTGCCAGCGTTGACCCCCTTGCTTATGAAGTTTCCTACAAGAAGACATTAGAAAGAAGTGTCTAACTAATATCCACTGACGGTAAGGAATTTTAACACTATCAGATCACCTTTACCTGCTGTAGCAGCATGTATCCTTTAGGTAACTTGACAATGTAAAAATTTCTTCACATTGTCAATGTATATTAGTTAAACTTCGAAATAGTACTGAAATTATGTAGTTAAAAACCTTAACAACGTCATCCAGTCCTCTTGCTTCTGTCAGCAATTTATCACTCTTGTCTTTCAGGACACTGGCTACTAGAAAAACGGAAATAGGGAGGGGGGCTTCTGCAGCTTTGCCTGCATTTTTCATGTTTTCTCGCTCAAATTTCCCAACCTGGCGTGACTTTGCTTTTGATTTAGATTCTTCAGATTTGTCCGCAGCTAATTCAGGGTCTTCATATGTAAGAAACAAGTCTGGATCATATTCCAGCGCCCACATCATCTGTTCAAATGAAAAGCCAAATGGAAAAGCAATCTGAGTAACAGGTCCAAACATGGAAAAGTTTTTTCAGTAGAGAAACCTTACCTCCCAAAGATATAATGAATCACAAAAAGAAAACTCTCGACGGAACAAAACCATGAGCATCCGGACAGCAAACAGGTAATCACCTCCACCTAATTTATCTGTCAATCCAAGTTCAGAAGGAATGCACTATGTTACTTTTATTCACAAGGAGATACGAGGAAGTGTTTTTTTTAAAAGAGAGAGATAATGGTCAAAAACACAAATGAACTATCACTTTTTTGCAAGTTTCACACCGCAACTATCATTTGTTCCCTTTTCCTACCTGAACTACCACCGGTTGTTCCATCTTCTTACATGAACTATCACATCAGATATTTGGCCTAATCAGCTTCGAGGTGTGTTTTAATACATAGTTGGTGATAGTTCAGATAGGAAAAGGGAACAACTTATAGTTGGAGTGTGGAACTCGCGAACAAGCGATAGCTCAAGTGTGTTTTGACCAATAACTTAAAAAGGAAAGGAAAGAGGACATCATATTAACAACTTATACCAGAGCATCATGTCTTGATAGAAAGGAAGTTATAACTGTCTGCTTAGTGCATAGTATTTAAACCTTAAGGTAGACAGAATTACCTAAGTGTTGGTGAAGTTTGGGATCAATAACTTGAGTTACTGAAGCTAGATTATTTAGCTGCGATTCTACTCCGACAGAACTCTCAGTGTACCTGAAATTTCCTCTCTTTGAAGACACAATAGTTGGTATCAGTCACAATAATTGCAAAAGTATATAACATATGAGTAACACAAATAACTGAAGATATGACTCAAAATATGGTGAGTGTAGTAAGAACAAAAGTTTATAACCAAAATGAAATAACAGACAGTAAATCTGCTAGACAAGAAACTTATTAGCTTATGATTGTTCCTGCTACATCATTCCGACTAATATTCTGGTCTCCAGACCTCACTGTGATATATTGCACTGGGTATGTTGTTGTTGGTATCATAAATATACTCCACTTCAACTAGAAAGGGTGAAGAATTTTCCTACATGTACCATCTCATATGCAGCTTTTCTCACGGTATCATAACATGAGATTATGGTTGCATGACAATCTCAACATCAGTTTAAATTAGGATGCCAATTAAGGTAACTATACTTTAACATGGAAAGCAAAGCATGTGCACAAACAGGACAACTGTGGGAAGATATTAATAGCAGTTGGATGGTCATATTTGGGATGGATAGCACACTAGAGAAATAGTTATAAGAGATTTCCACCCAATATCTATTGCAGGTCCATTCACATGCTCGGTATAGTCCATGTTGTTGCAATCTATGTGTGTGTTGCATCGTAGCAAACACCATGGGATGCAATTTCTCAAACTACTAAATCCATTTATGATGACATGTCTAAAGTATAGTCCTATATTCTTATAGTTAACGCTCTTTTCATGGTAAGCGTGACCCAATCTTTTAGAGAGAGGTTGGTAGGTAGTCAAATGTTGTCTACTTCCCTTGTTAGTATTGTTAAAATTACTCTCCTGCTATCTTTTTTTTTTATGAAGAATTACTCTCCTGCTATCTTACTGTTTAATTTTAGTATTATCCGTTGTTTTCTTTGTTTTAGTTATCATATTATTTGTCCTTTCTACTGTTCTCTTCTTCATTATTTTCAGCATGATTTCTTCGCTAATGTATTTGTTTTACATACTTGATTTTGATATGTGTTACGTCTATCAGTCTCTCTACCTTCATAATGTAGGGGTAAGGTTGCGTACACACCACCTCCCCATACCCCACTTGTGAGGTTACACTGGTCATTGGGTATGTCATTGTATCTTGAGAAAGCACACATCTGGATGGTACTAAAATTCAGGTAAAGATGAGACCAAAAGAGAAGCTCTGCAGAATGATAATGTTGGCATCCAGGAAAATTTGGGGAACAAGGAGCATCACAATTCACAGTCAATAAGTAATACTTGGAAAGCACATATTTGGGAAGTACTTTACATCATCAGATATGATGTAAGAATGCTGTTTGAGTAAAGATTATGAATATATACCAGTCTTCTCATTAAACGTTCAAAGCACCAAAATGCATCTGCTTCATCATCGAGAAGAATAATCATTGGAGAGCAAAGATCACTCATCCCTGTTCAGAAAAGTCAAGATCTTTATAGATTTAGAACAAACAAGAAGCAAAAAGTAATAAATAAGCATATCATCACATCGTTTAAAAGAGCTCAATAGATACGCATATATAAAACAAGTATGTCACACATCGCATTGGTGCATGGTGGTTGAAATGGAGGCTAGCATCTGGTGTCTTATGTGATTAAAGAGGTGAGCATTAGTTAGACCGTTGCATAGGGCGGAATGTTGGCCAGTCTCTCATACCCAAAAGATGAAAGTTGCACAAATGAAGACGTTAAGATGGATGTGTAGGTTTACTAGAAGAGATATGGTCAGAAATGAAGATATTTGAGGCAAGGTAGAAGTGACCTCCATGGCAGACAAGATATGGGAGGCTAGGCTGAGATGGTTTGGCATGGAAAGAGGAGATGCACTAGTAAGGAGGTGTGGAAGGTTGACTCTGGAGGACTTGAGGAGAGGTAGAGGTAGGCTGAAGAAGTATTAGGAAGAAGTGATCAGGTAGGACATAGCAAGCCTGCAGTTTATCGAGGACATGACCCTTGATAGGACGGTGTGGAGGTCAAGAATTCGGGTAGAAGGCTAGTAAATAGTTTTGCGTCGGGTCTCTCCGACCAATGGTATTAGTATTGTTTTCCGTATTTTTACTACTTCCATGTTTCTCACTCTCAGTTTCCTATTACTACTTGTTGCTTCATATGCCTCTATTTTCTTACTATCTAGCTATTGCGTATGTCTTCATTACTGTTGTGTTTTTTCTTTCTTTGAGCTGAGGGTCTTTCGGAAACAACCTCTCTACCTGAAAAGGTAGAGGTAAGGTCTGCATACATTCTACCTTCCCCACCTTCCCCAGACCCCACTTGTGAGACTATACTAGGCATATTGCTGTAGTTGTATACCATCACGTTACCTAAAAATATATCAACCGATCTTTATAGTTTTGGAACAAACAAGAAGAAAAAGTAATCAATAATTCATTGTGGCTCAGTAATTGTAGAACCGAAGAGAAACCAAGATAGTGAAAAAATTAATTTCAATTAGATATTGTGATAACCCACCTTGACAATAATTAACATCTTTGTCAAACCAAGCATAAACAGAAAGGATATCCCAAAGCTTAGATAGATTCTCTTGTTTCTCATAAAAGACCAGTGACCTGTCGGTTCGAGCCACATCGAGTCCTAGAATAAGCACGAACCCAAGAAATGAAAGGTTACAAGACATAAACAAAGAAAATATCAATATGAAGAGAAAGGAAACCGACAAGTACTCTCATATTGATAAGATAAATCTCTAATGAATCTGTCAAATCCATACTCCTGCAGATTGACTAGGAAAATAGATCAAGTGAAATCTACATATATAACCAACCTATCTGGTGTAACGAGAGTTTCCACTCTATTACTCTTTTGTCATCCTCCTTTACCATTTCATAATCATCGGAAGCACCTGTTACTGCACGGAAAGTAGAGGATTAAATCTCAACGTCATGAAGCATTCAACGACCTGACAGCCATACACAAGAAAAAAGAGAGAAGAGAATGGAAAGGACACAAGTTGAGAACTCTACATCTTCATGATTACCATTTCCTTGACTACCTGAAGTAGCTTCTTTTGCCTCTTTTGCTGCTTTTGCCTCTTGAAGTACTAAAGGATCTAGAATAGGATCGCCGTCTTCTGTTATTACAGGTGCAGTAATATATCGACCACTTCCGATCACCGGAAACATTGTACGGCATTCTTCTTTTAGTATAGCATATTGTGTCCTGAAAGTACACAAGAAATGCATGTCCAGATTACCATTTAGAACATGGATAAGTTTCATTTTGACAGCGGAATGTCAAATTCTCATCAGATTTGCATATGAAGATAATTTGAGGGTAGTTATTTCATAGTAGTAAAGCACTTGCATCTTCAAAAACCGACGAGCTTCGAATCCCATGCAAGATAGACTAAAGGGTCGTTTAGTAGGATGTATTAGAAGAAATGATACATGTAGTAGCTGTGGTATTATTTAATCCTTCGTTTGATAGGATTTTCAGCCTATATACAACTAATACATGTATTAGTTATACACCCTATTCAATATTATAGGGTGTATAACTAAAACATAGAGTTACAAGGTTATTAATACATGGTTAAAGACAGAACTACATTTAATACACCAACTAAACATTGGATAAGAAATAGTCTTAGCATAACTAATCTCATTCGGGCATAAGTAATACACCCTTTCCAATATT
>JAJOOO010002281.1:0-37117 GCA_029582685.1 Solanum piurae
GCCAATATCACAAAATAATAATTATGAATTTATGAGAGATTGAAAATTGAAAGATTTTGTAAGATGTTAATGAGATAATTTGTGAATTTGTGATTTAAATATAAGAATATGGGTATATTTATAGTGTTAAGGGGTTAGAGAGGGGTGGGGGGCTGTTTTGAGCCGTTTTGGGCCCCAGCCCAACGGCTCAATTTAAACGTTCACTTAAAAAAAAACTAATTTTTTTTTAAATGACCGTTGAACCGGTTCAACCGGACCGGAACCGGAACCGGTTCTTACCGAACCGGATCAATCGGATAAAAAACCGGGTTCCGTTTTGGTACTGGTTCCGGTACCCTTAAGACTGGTTCCTTACCGGTTCAATCGGTACCGGACGTACCGGACCGGTCAAAAACCTGTCAGTTTGCCAGCCTTAGTGGCAATTAATCAGTGGCAATTAGTTAATTGCCGCTAATTTATAACCTAAAGTCACTTATTAGCGGCATTTATACTTTTACAGGTAAAAGATACTCCTTATTAGTGCAAATAATTATATTGGAGTACATTATAACTTAGCAAACTGATGAACTGTTGTGTTGTTATTGATAAACTGCTGAATTCCGCGATATATTGATCTTATTGTTTTGATATTTCGTGTTTGATGTCAATGTGAAGCTTATGTTTTGTCTGTATGATATATCCTGCTACATTGTAACTTAGCAAATTATGAGTATGTTTTGGAACCTTTATGGTATAGACGTATAATACTGAAGCATTGACCAAAATAAGATATTTTAAAAATCAATTCACCAAACTAATACGCTTTTTAATTTTTTTACAAAAGTAGTATAAACGTATTTCATGGTAACGTTTTAGGTTATTTTTATTTTAAAAATTCAATGGACAAAAACTGATGGAGCTAACGACGTTAAATGAATAAACGTTACTGTGAGTAACGTTTTAGGTGTAAAGCGTTACTCACAATAACGTTTATTGAGAATCCAATCACATCAACCCTGCAAATGCAGAATCAAATCCTGCAAATGTAAAACATTACAGTTACAACGCTCTGTTAAAGTCATATTCCTCCATTTTTTAAAGTGACCACATGTGATTATAAAATAAATGTTGTTGTAAGGAATGTTTTGCATATTCCAACAATATTCAACAAAACTTTTACTTGTGTTGCCCATTGTTAAAATAATATTCACAAAACTTCATCAGGTATGAATTAAATAAGTCAAGTTTATCATATTATATTAAGTTCTTACTATAGCTTTAAAATTATTTTTCTAATTTATTAATATTATTTAAAAAAATCTCTTAATAATATGATAAACTTGACGTATTTAATTCATACCTGATGAAGTTTTGTGAATATTATTCAACACAAGTAAAGGTTTTGTTGAATATTGTTGGAATATGCAAAACATTCCTTACAACAACATTTATTTTATAATCACATGTGGCCAGTTTAAAAAATGGAGGAATATGACTTTAACAGAGTGTTGTAACTGACAGTCACGTTTTTGAGGTAAACGTTACTATGAGTAACGTTTTATAGCTAAATTTGCAGGAGTCGAAGACCCGTGATTGGATTCTTAGTAAACGTTACTCATGGTAACGTTTTACCTCAAAAACATGACTGTAACGTTTTAGGTGTAAAACGTTACTATGAGTAACGTTTTAAATTTGCAGGATTTGATTCTGCATTTGATTGGATTCTCAATAAACGTTATTGTGAGTAACGTTTTACACCTAAAACGTTACTCACAGTAACGTTTATTCATTTAACGTCGTCAACTCCGTCAGTTTTTGTCCATTGAATTTTTAAAATAAAAATAACCTAAAACGTTACCATGAAGTACGTTTATACTACTTTTGTAAAAAATTTAAAAAGCGTATTAGTTTGGTGAATTGATTTTTAAAATAACTTATTTTGGTCAAAACTTCTATAATACTGGAGCCAATAGAAGCTAATTAAGTATTATAGGCAGACATGGAGAACTATTTTATTATGAATATTTTGGTTAATTTTGTTAGAAAAAAGTCTTGATGCTGAAGTTCTTATAAATAAGCTTTACCAGCAAAGGTAGGTTTCTGTGATATCTTTTACGTATGTCTTTAGTGGAGGGTAGAAGACGGTGTGGAATGAGCCATTGTAATGTTCTTATTTCCACCATGAATTTGCAGATAATGCTTAATTATACAGTAAAGTTGGAGTACCTTTGATAGTACGTGGGAACAACTGGTGGAGATACAGAGAAGTTGTACTAAACTATGTCAGAGTCAAAAGTTTATGTTGTGATCTCCCCGCAAATGGGAAAGCAGGTTTAGACATTTTGCTCTTTTTTTTTCTTTCAATAGTATGCCAGACTAGTATACCTGTATGATTGCTTCTATTTTAGGCGGTAGCTTTTCTTGCAGTGATGAAATTCTTGGTAGAAGAATTCCTTGGAGCTCTCTTTGGGTACAGGTTACAAGAATTCCACCTATTTTTTCACATCTCAGATACATAATAGCCTAAATCTTTCAACTACTCACAAGTCTTAAAGCTCAGATATGGAGAAGCCACTGAAGAAAGAAATATATTTGTGTAATATTTTCAATACAATTTTCCATTCATATATTGTATGACTAAGCAATTGTCTTTCTCTTATTTCATATCCAGAGCTATGATTATAAGTTTCTGAAAACATATCAGAATCAGAACCAAGACCCCTGTAACTCGGAGAAGATCTTGAACAGTTGAAGGTTCTTGAGAATGGATACACGGTGAAGGTACCAAATCTGCTTGCTTGACTTATCCATTTACTCGCGCTCTGATTGTAAAATTGGAGTCTCATGAAGTCATACCTTTGTGTGCTAATTGTTTGTGTCTGAATTGTGTCCAGTTCTGCTGGTTATCTCTTTCCGCTAGCCTTCTATATTTTTTCCTTGTTATCTAAATGTTGCTCTCTTTTCTTGGGGTTCAAGCTTATCGGTCCAAATCTGTGACATAAATTATGAGAAAATAAATACATAAATATAAGAATCAATAATACATAGACAAATACATAGTATAAATTTCTATTGATGGACAAATAGAAATACATGATTGCCCTTCTTAGATTCCTTAGCTTTTGCAGCAGCTTCTCCCTCCTTCAATGTTGCCATAAGAAAAGTATCAGTGTATATATGGGCAAATATTTCATACACTTCTCACACATCTCTTAACCAAATAGAATCATAAGTCATTGAACGGAGTCACTAGCTAAAATTCATATATAGAGAAAAGAAATATCCTTATGGCAGGAGAAAAAACAAATTTATGATGACATTAGTAAGCAATCTGTAGATCCTTGCTATAAATAATATTAAGTAGAACGGTGTGATTATTTTGAGGTACCTCTGTTGTAGTTTCCTTTTCAGTGGGCCCTTATTTTTCCTACCAATGTCAACAACATAGTGCTGAAAGTACCACTGTTTAAACACCTAGCTCTGGCTGTTTACTTGGTTATATGTGTAATGTCAAGCTATTGATTCTTGTTTTATGCTTCTCAATTCTGGGGTTTGTGATTTTATTGGACTTTTTACATTCTGGATTTCATTTGATTTACTAATTTCTGTTGAATATATGTTGAAAGTTTGCATTTCAATAGTTCTGTGACGGAGGAAGGCTCGTTCAACTTGCTCGATGACTCTTGTTTATCTATTGTGATTAATTAACATGCTAATCTTTAGATATATGATTTCGACATATAGCCTACTCATGTTGATATTCTGCTTATACAAAATGTTGCTATTCTGCTTATACATCAAGCTTTACATGCTTGAGCTCGGGTACTACCGTTTTCTATATGCTGCTTAGTTGGATCTGTTTCATTTCTGTTTTCTTCATAGAGAATTTTGGAGAGAAGATTACTCTAACTTGAGACTTTACTAATACAACTGGTTGTGCTTTGTTATTTATAAAAGTTGATAGGACCCTGCTAGGGTGTAGTGACTACTGAGGGGACCAAGATAGGTTAACGTCTCTTTACACTATTAAGATGAACTAATGAATAAACGAGGTAAAATGGTGATAACAACATACCTAGTATAATCTCACAAGTGTTGTACTTATAGCTTTATCTCGTGTGCGTATGAAAAGGTGATAAAAAAATGCAAACACAGCCCTCAGGGTAGTGTAGCTCTGAGTTCCTTCCTATCTGCTCCATAGGCCTGAGTAATAACACACACTGATCAGTTGAAGCCATCTAAACATTCTACACCTAAGACTATTTCACCCAGAATATAATTACTCGTTAACGAGACATATTCTAGTTGTAACCTTGTAGGTTGTTCTTCCGTTCACTATTTGAATAGTTATATTGTTTCAAGTGATATTATGGATAAAAATCAGAGCTGCAATTTTGGACTTAGGAACAAATTGTGGTAGTATGGTTCAGAATGTGAAGGCTCATTGAAACAAAATGCACTATGGGTAGATTTAGCCTTAAATCCCTTTTAGGGTTGGTATTGTACTACTTATCTTGTTTGTTACACTGCCAAACATATATTTGACATCATCCTCAGTTCAATTATCCACTCCTTAGTGTTTGAGTTGGTGTGTTACTACTTTAGACTTGCCAGGACGTCATATATATGAACTGCTTGGTGGATTTGAAAAGGCATTACTTTCATTTATTCCTCTTGCTAACGAGGCTGTTGCTTATCAGTTGATTCCTTAGTTGTGATATGAAATATTATATCTGAACTAGGTACATGACGGAACCATAGGCGTGGTGCTTTTCTATTGTGTCGCTATTTCGAATTTTAGTCACTTAGATCTTAGTGAGTAAGATATGTAATTGGCATATCAATTTTTTGTTGTCTAACCATCTACCGCTATATGTGTACTATGGCATACACATTCAAATGGCGAGCTTGTTCAAGGAATGACACACTGATCCAGAAAGCTGTCACATTTTGCATTAGGGAACATACACTGGCTTAACTGCCTTATTTTTTCCATTGTTGAACACATTTTTTCTATTTTGATAATTCATAGTTTCTTTTACCGCTACCAGATAAGAAATTGAATTTATTAAGATTGTTTGTTCTTATTTTAAGTGAATGACATTGTTTTGAGTTTGATAATTCTTCTTTTACTACCTCGAACTTATTTCTCGTGAATTTTGTTTTTGATGTTAGAAAAGAGGGTTAAATATGTGAATTAAGGTGAATTTAAATGCCACAAATATGCTTGTTTCTAAAGTAGCTTTAATGGCAATAGTAAATGCCGCTAAATAAAAATCGCTAAGAGTAATTACTTTTAGCGGCAATAATAAGGGTCTTTACCGGCACCTGATATAAATGCCACTAAAGGCTTTAGCGACATTGGATTCAATGGCATTTAATCAAATGCCGGTAAATGTATTTGTGGCAATAATTATTGCCGCTAAAAGAAAAATCAATTGCCGCTAAAGGTCTCTTTTGGTGTAGTGATTTTATTAGAATTATTTCCAATTATTAAGTATTTATTTTAGCAAAAAAAATGAGATATAGGGACATGCAAAACCAAAGTCTTACACATTTCTTTAAAAAAAAAATGGATCAAAACCCTCCTAATTTATCATTATTTTTGGGTGTGTTTCATATTTAAATTATGTCTTATTTAATGTGACCTCATAGACTAAAACTTTCAGATGAACCCTTTCAAACTATCACATTTTTATTTGTTTCATATTTAAATCATGTCTTATTTATTTGTTTCAAACTATCACATTTTTATTTGTGCCAAGGAGGTGTTAACACTTAAACACACATTTAACATTTTGTCATCTACCAAAGTTAGGGTTTTTTAACACTAGTTATACTTCCTCTTAATTTAGGTGATATAGTTCAAATTTTGAATTTAGGGTAATCATATGTTTCAATTTATATAATATTATTTGAATTTCGAGAGTCAAACCTATTTTATTAATTGAGTAAAGTCATTATGATTTGTTTTATTTTGGTTTTGTACGCAGATAGTAGCAACAGAAAGGAGGGGAAGACCACCATCAAGACCTAAAGTTGGCAGTGGACCTCCTCCTCAGAACAATTAAATAATTTGTTGACAATATATCAACACTTAATTTAGTTGAAGGTCATTTTAATCAGTAAATTATTTAGAATTTCGAAAGATGATTAAGGTTGTTTATTTTCAAGCCACGGCACTGGATAGGTATATAGTCGTAGTAATCGGCCCAAAATGTCTCTGATCTTCATATGGTCAATTTTTATATCAAGACTTAGGTCTAGTCGTATTGCTCTTTTATCTTGGTTTGAATATTTCTGTGTTTAATTCTATTAGGTCCTTTAATTATTTGTTTATATACATATATATTGTAAGATATAAGGATATTTTTTTTATATTTGCAAGCTAATTAGTACATAATTAAATCTACAAAATGAGTATTTGTCGAATTTTGATTTCCCATTATGTAATATTGATTTAGTGGATACAATCTTCTTCTACGGCTTACTATCACTCTTTGAAATTTGATCAAACTCAATAACTTTATTTTATCAAGTTCAAATGATTCTCAATTAGGAAACGATACTATCTTCAATACAAAGTTTCATATGGGACCATCTTGAACTTCTAAACCATAATATGAAGGGGATAAAATATACATAAATCTTACTCTAATTACTTTTGAGAAGGTAAAATAAAAAAAATTTGTTAGACTCTCAACTGAATAATATCTACAATAATAAATAATTTGAGATAATTATTTTGAGACGAAGGAAATAAAAAGAATATGGATAATATAGATGAGATTACTATTGAAAAAGCATGAATAATATAGATCATTCATATGACTAGCAACAATAACCTGCAGGATCCCTCAAAAGATTGGATATCTTCAAAAACATTAATACAATATGGTCCATCCACATTTATTTTGTCAGACATAAAATAGTGGCATTTTTGGTTTATTTGACTCTTCTTTCAGTTGACTGTTGAGTAGACTATACAATATATACTCATTCAGATCATGTGTTGAACACTATAAATGCTTTATTATTCGTCCAAATTTTAGAGTGGAAAATAGTCATTTTCTGGTTTTGTAATCGGAACATAGTTATTGTTGTGAAGCTAGCAATTTTACGAGTGAAATTTCATAACAGTAATTAATGTACAAAGATATAATAAAAAAGTGGCTAGTGAATACTATATCTACGTAACAAGTGTTGATTCGATTAAAATTATTATTTTTTGTTCAAACTCCATATAAATATATAAAAACAAGTGCAGAGATCACACTTTTAATTTAAGACCTAGGATGTTTAAATCTTGAATATGTCAACACCTCATATCAGGGGCAGAGCTAGAGCCTAGAGGTGTATAAGGGGGTCATCTGAATCCTCTTTTACAGGAAAATCAAAATGCATATACAGGAATGTTGAGATTTCTTTTATGTATATATGATAGATAATAAATTCCTTTAGCGAAAACTTTGTCTTCGTCACTCCCTCCCATAGTGATTTTTTTTTTTTGTGGTGGTGTTATAACCAAGGTTAATAATTTGATTAAAGTTGTTGTAGCTTTGTCAATGAAAGGACGAAAAGAATAAATCTCAACTAATTTAAAGATCAAGTATGTTAAATTAATATTGCATGATCAATGAGGAAAATATCTTTTAATTTTTTTCCCATTGCATTTTCAACAAATAATATTTTAAAACTGTTGAAGATATGATATCTTAGATATCGGCAGCTTATCTAATGTGTTTGTATAACGAAAACTTTGTAAAATAGAAGCAATAACAAGAGACTCATCATCATCATTAATATCATCATTCATCTCAATCTTCATGCAATTATTTTCAACCACTTCCAACTCCGGCGTTGACGGTGGTGGCAGAGGTGGTGGTGCCGTAGAATTATTATAAGGTGAAGGAAAAGATGAAAAAGGGTATTAGCACGTGCATTTTTGATACCACAAAAAGCAATAGAAGAAATATCATAAGCTAGAGCAGCTTCTTCGGCAGTATCAAGCCAATGCCTTTGTTTTGTATTTGGATTTCTAATCTCAGAAACATATCTACCCCATGGCCTTCTTCTTACACCATGATAGTTTGTTGAATGTCTTGAACTTCTTCTAACTAAATTTCTAACATGCAATTTAGGAATATTAGTAGTAATATTTTCTATTTTTTTCTTTTTAATTAAATAATGAGGGTTGAGTGTTGAAAAAATGAGATGGGGTTTATATAGTGATGAAATGAAATAAGTTTAATGTTTGTTTATTGACAGTACTGATTAGCACTAAGATAAGTTAATTAGTAAATTAGTGAGTTAAAATGAGTGTTTTTTGTGTCTTATTTGTGGTTTGGTCAAGTGGAGCAAGTGGGAAGCATTCCACATAGGCCATATGTTATATATTTTAAAAGGTGTTAAGTACAAGTTGTATTTTGTTTGTGTTAACTTTTTCCTTATTTTTCTCAATTTTGACATGATTAGAGCAAGCATAATGCGGAATTTCTGAACTTTCATATTATTTATATGCTAATTATTTTGATTAAATTTGGTCTCTTTGTCTCTACTTCCTCCCCTATCACTTATTTCCCTAAATCACATGTTCATTGGCTAGAGCCTTATTTGTTTAGAACAAGAATGATTACACCTTCTAAATTAGTTGAGATCGACTATATTCATAATTCGTTAAACAACATTTGAACAATTTTCATTTTCTAATACAACCTAAAAGCATCCAAAATCAAGTAATTTAATATTAACGCACGGCCGTCGTCTATCACAGAACTAGAAATGTAAGCTCAAATAAAGTGCTAAGCTAATATAGACGTCAAGTAATCATTTGTACATTTCTCAAAGTTTGAATGAGTGTAGGAATCATCACATATACGATTTGAGTCTCTAAAAAATATTCACCGAACTGAAACAAACGATTTGTTGCAGCAGCTGTCTAGGTGAGCTTTCGCCATATAGAATGTTTTGCCGCTGATAAGGACTTCACCCTGGGGAAAACAAAACCTGTTTTTGGAGGATTTCCATCTACCAGAGAATCATACATTTCTTTGCATTCTTGAACAACCTATATCATAAAGAAATCCCCATCAAGAAAGCAATAAAGAGAAACAAACCAAGATATGTTCTCAAAGGCGATAAACATTTTTTGAAGAGCTCACTAATACATGGGGACGCTGTAAATGCATGAGATTCAAGAGCAATATCACTGCTCTTGCAATAAATGTCGACAAGGGATAGACAAATATTTTGGAGAAATCTGCAAACACGGGTTTTGGGCATAAAGAACACCACAAGTTTCTGCTTTATACATAATGAATATATTTGTTAAATTAGGTCTTAGGCCTAATTCACGTCCCAAAAGCTAGCTCAAAGGGAGGAGGATTGTCCAAACCTTATAAGGAGTCCACCCATCTCATTAATCACCAGTGTGAACTTTTGTCATTCTTTAACACTCCACATCACGCCCAGTGCTTAGCATCTGGTGCGTGGGCAATTTTGATTTTGGGGACCCCAACATTGAATGAGATGGGCCCTGCACTGATACCATGCTAAATTAGGTCTTAGGTCTATCTAACTCACACCCCAAAAGTTAGCTCAAAGGGAGGAGGATTGCTCAAACCTTACAAGGAGTCCATCCATCTCATTAACTACCAATGTGGACTTTTGTCATTCTTTAACAATATTTATAGCTAGAATGGATATTTATCAAAAGTATGGGGAAACAAGAAAAAATAAATGATGTATCCCCAAAGCAATGATACATTATCACAACTTACTAAAATAACATGACAACTTCATTTACTGCATTGGCAGGGATTTAATGTAGAAAAGAGCAAACAAAAGAACTGCTAATGAGTAGCAACATCTTATTTTTGATAAGTTGATGATTAGACTTCCTCAAATAGTTCAATTCTGACTGCTAATGAGTAGCAACATCTTATTTTTGATAAGTTGATGAGTAGACTTGCTCAAATAGTTCAATCCTGTAATAAAATTTTGAACATGTGTGCCACTTAGATAACACATATATACCTCTTTTGCATCTTTTCGTGGTATGCCTTCCCGCAGACTCACAATCTTTTCAACTACTTCTGGCTGCAGTTGAGAGTAACAATGCTCAATAACAGGGATCATTAGGAGACAAACTAAAAACAATAAATAATGATTTTAACCAGCAGCTTCCAGGGGAATCTTAGTAGCTCAGTTGGTTGGCTTGGCTTCCTGAACTCCCACCTTGTTGGTGAGGGTTCGATTACCCACAATGTAATCCCCTCTCCATTTCCCTTTCCCCTATCCCCAATTTTTTTTTTTTTTTAAAATAACAGCTTCCACACACTAGATTTCAGTTTTTAACTGAGATGTAGATTCATAATGATTCTTAAGTTTTTGCAATATCTCTGTATGGATGAGAAGAGTCCAAAAAGCTTACCGGACAGTCTGGTTGCTGTTATAAAATATTTGTGTAGACCAGTGTGAAAGTATCAGGGCTCTCAGATGAAGCAAGTTCTCTCAAGTCACTGAGTATCCTTACTCTGCTCTCTACTTTCTGCAGTGGATTGAAAATTTGAGATTAGTTATAAAGTTACACATCATGTACTCCTTGTCACATTGACATACAATGTCTTCGGCATAAAAAGACAACTTGGTAGTTACCAAAGTTAAGACAGCATATATATAAACACAGACACACACACTGTATGTTTGTTTGATTTGAAGCACCAGTAATGCAGATATATAATCAATTGATAAGTAGGATCAACTTATTTTTTTCTATAACTGAGAAATCCCCAAGGGCCAGATGGTGCATGGTTCAAAACTCTGAGCATAATGAGCCTGTCTATCTATCATTTTCCACTTAAATACTAGACAATTCTATTATGATTCGAACTAGTGACGTGCAGCTAATCCACAAGC
Organism: Solanum piurae; assembly: GCA_029582685.1. NCBI lineage: Eukaryota > Viridiplantae > Streptophyta > Magnoliopsida > Solanales > Solanaceae > Solanum > Solanum piurae. The sequence goes on from JAJOOO010002281.1 coordinate 10,897, forward strand.
ATGCATTGTGGTCTCTTTTCTTTTTTATAGGTCATCACGTGCATGTGCTCTTATCATCAGACCAAAGCTCTGGGCAGTAGGATCTTTTAAATTATGTCAGGATTTCATTAGAATAGCTTGAGATTGAATTCACATCATAATGATATATTAGATGTAACCTTATTTTTCAGTTGAAGAAAATCTTTAATTAGATGTAATACATCTAAAGACTAAAGGGGAGACAACCAATACACATCCATTGTTGGATTGCAAAGAAACTATCCACACAAAACCCTCAATTAACTAGTCCAACGATTAATAAGACAGCTAGTGGTATTTACTGGATTCAGTAAAGTATATTCCTTTATTTCTTCCTAGTACCATGACTACATAAAATTTCCAATCTCTTAAATTCTCTTGCTAGTTGCTTACTTATTTTGACTCTGCTTTTGCTGTTAATTTCTGTTTTTCATTAACATGTCATAGAGTTTGGTGCTTTATATCTAGGCATGCAACCAACATAAATACATAATACTTTTTGGATCCAATTTCCGAAGTATAATGTTCTAGATCCTTAAGGTAGAATTTTAACACAACACTTCTTGGAACCAATTTCAGAAGTATAATATTCACTCTAACTTTAAGGCTAGTATGAGAGATGATCCCTGCTTGCATTTTTTGGTGTGTCTGGACAGAAAGAAACAATATATGTTTTCTAAGGCACTTCTTCCCCAAGCTACATTCTTAAGGCAAGAGTTTTAACAACTCTTTGTACCTGGAGCAATTTCTCCCCTGAAGCTTTTTTGGACTTTGTTAGCTCATTAACTTTAGATTAGCCTATAGTATAGAGCTAATAATGTCTTCAACTTTTCTATGCCCTATAATTTTATGCATCTTCTTGATGCCTTCTAGGAAATCCATCATCTTATCAAAAAAAAAGAATATCATTCTATCCTTCAAGTTCTATAGAAGATATATCATAAAATATATATGACCTTTTCGTCTCTAAAATGTTGTAACCAAGTTTTCCTTATTTACAATTACATGTTTATCACATGATATTGTAGTATAAAGTTGAAGTTTGATCTCCAAATACCTCGATATGATGGTAAAACATAACTGAGGGATTAAAATCTAGTGGAAATTTGCATGAAATAAAGCCCTTATACAATATAAAATATTTTGCAATTATTTTTTTATACTCTTTAACGTTTCAAACCTTAGTTATAGCTTAGTTTGTGTATCTGAGCAAACATCTTCTTTTCTGCAAGTTGGTCTGCATTTTCTTGATGCCTTTTAATGAAATTCTCCTTACCTCATAAAAGAGTCTCTCTGTGAAGCTTGATATAACTTTGAGACACAGCAAAGCTCTTGGTGCCTGTGTTGGATTGGCTTATTTTAAGTGCTTTCAAGTTCAAATAACTTTTAAGCACTTCACAAATCACCTTTGTCATTATTTTAAGCAAAGTATTTTCTCTTGTTTGCAAAATGTTTTACAAATCTCTTGCTGGCAAGTTGGTGGTAATTATCCAATGGTCTCCTAGAGTTACAATCTAAAACTGAAAAATAAGAGATTCCATGCAATATATATATTCTTTTCACATGTAGGATTTAGCGTGAATTATTTTTATATTTGTTGCTCTTGGCCATAATGTTATATTACACAACAAGTCTAGTGTTTTTCATTCTTATTTTCTGTTTAATTGCTACCAAATTGAACATAGGATGAACGAATTGCCACCATTTTAGCCCAAAAACAAAAAAAAAAATAGCCTTAAATTGGCACTGACAATGGTAAATTAAAATAAATAAACCTTAGAAAAAAGTTAATTAAAAAGGCAGTGTTCTTGCACCGAAATTGGAGTTGAAGTTCTACATTAAGCCAAAATAATGATAGAAGAGACTGGTATAGTTGGTTGTAACGTTTAATGGTACGTTAATAGGGTGTGTTTTATCGGCTAGGCTTTTTAATGACCTAGTGAAATTAAACGATGCGTTCGTATCGTCGAAATTTGGGAGATTGGGGAGGATGGGTGGAGATGAAGCGGTGTAATGTTCACGATACTGAATGATAGCGGTGGTGGTTGTGTTGTCAAATTCAACTCCAACTACGTTAGTATATGCCTTTGCACTCATATAATAGTGGTTAGGGTTTTGATTTGCTTCGAGTAAAGCATCAATAGGAAAATTGTGATGTAATTTGACTTGAATGGTTTAACGTACGCACCGTCGGTTCCTACGACGGTGATTTGCGACAGAGAAAAACATGAGATTGTTCATTACGGCGTTTACAATTCTAAGCAAATATGTCTTGTCTTTCTCCACCGTTAGTTTGAATGTGTCTGTTGAAAAAAAGAAAAAATTGGTTATGTTCATAAATGATTTTTCAACATAATTTGCATCATCAAAAAAAGAATTATGCTAACGCGGTTAAGCTTTGAAAAGTAACACTCCTCCCTCTGCCTCAAATATACGTGACGAGATTTATAACTGGTATGAAATTTAAGAAATTAAAGCAAAAAAGAAATTGAAATTTCTGGCTTAAGTAAGATATTGTTTACGTGGTTATAAATCATTTTAGAGGCAAATCTAGCCTTATTGTTACAGATTCACGTGAACTCAGTAGCTTCTGCTCAAACTTGATATTTTTATAAAGTAATTCACTAAATGTAAGTCAAAATTGACTTTCGAAAAATATAACATGACAATTAAAAGTAACATATAAATTCATACAAAAATTAGTGTAATTAGCATCAATCAATACCATTTGTTGAGCAAGGATATAAATCTCCTGGTTGACAATTTATAAGAAAAGCATCAGATTTATTTGCTAGAAATTCATTAACAACTGCTTGTACATCACTTTTCCACCACTCCCCTGCAATATAATTAATAATTTTAAAATTTCGTATCAGTCAAACAAATTAAAACGAAAGAAGTATATTAATATGATGGGAATTTCAGCAGCAGGTCTAGGAAAAGGATAATTAGTTTTATTTGCAGGACGTATAATAAGTGCACCATTAACAGTAGCTCTTGACCAATCACTATGAGGATTCCTTCCTCATCTGAAAGATTAATCCTTTGACTAAAATTTGTTCCTGGTCGAATTGGACATTGAGTAATAAATTCAGGACCATCTGACCATGGATATCGCGGTTGTCCTGAAATTTGTCATTCTTTTAGTATACTCAATCGTATAGTATAATAAGATAAATAAAAGAGTGGTCACACAGTTCAATGTTATATTTTGGGTTCCATCATTTTGGACATTATATTGACAACGAGTGTATCTCCAGAATTGATGTAATAATTTGTATATAAACAAGATACAATTTAAGATTTGTGTACCTTGTTGCAACGGATTAAATCACGAACTTAAAATATTGCTCCAAATCCTTTCTTTGAAGCACTAGGAGATAAAGACGGTGTTTTCACAAAGCTAAATGTTTTTTGGTGTTTTTGTTAAGAAGAAAGAAAAATGACTTTTCTGTTTTCCTCTCTTTTGTTGTTTTTGCTTCTAAGTTTTTACGTTCACTTTTTTTTTTCTTGAGGGAAAAACATTCCCTTCTTAAAAGGGAGTGCAACAGTTAAAAAAACCCGGTTCCCTCCAATCCTTTTTTTTTTAAAAAAAAACAGATAACTAATTTTGCTTATCTTCTTATTTCCAGAGAAGACAAAATGGGTTGAATTGGGTCGGTTCACATGGGCGATTAATGACCCGTGAAATTTGACCCGAATTCTAACATCTCCCACTTCGCACATGATGGACAAGACCCAAATCAGTACAACATTAACAAGACACCCAATTCATACGACAAATAGTTTGTGCGACCTGTGAGCATCAAGAGCTTACCCTTAAGGTTTTACAAGCCCCACATAGGAATCCAATCACATGTGGAAGGAATTCACTACTTATATGAGAATAATATTACTCACAATACCCCATACTTCATTCACTACTTCAGTAGTTACTTATTCGATCCCTCATCCTCTTAAAGAGGTTAACTCGAGTTCATGCTTAACATTATACACTTAATTACACTCTATACCAATATGGTTAGTGCAATAGCCGGCTTGTGTATACAAGTTTATTATTTAATTAATCGTCTTTCCTTTCTACTCAAATCTATCTGTTCCATATCAACTGTTTTCCTAGACATGTACTGCATTGCCGAATCACTCATGACTATTAGTAACACGTTAAAGTAGCAACATCGATCGAAACTTCAAGAAACAGTAAAAGGTCAAAGAGCATTCTAATGAAAAGTTAATTTAACTTTTCGGGGTCTCACACAATGAAGAAGCAGGGAACCATTATTTCATTAACCCATTGATCGCTTAACACACGTGGTATGAAATATGTGGTACAATGTTCTCACCTTATATTGGTATGCGTGTCTCATTCTTTTATCATTCAAATATCGTACAGACCTTGGTCTAGGAACCTCTAGATGTCTAACCCGAGCTTCTCTTTACAATGAACCTCAAACTCATTTTCTTAGAGAAACTCTTGTCTAGCTCCTAAAACAAGTCATAATATGGTGGTGTACCTAATCTCTTTACGTTTTTCGATGTAAGAGGCGATTGCTCGTGTGAGAAAGTCAATTTCGCGACTTGTTCGACACATTATTTCTTACAAAATATCACATGCATATTATATTTGAACATAAATTCAATAGTATTATATACAAGAGAATATCATAACAATCAAGTTATTTTACAACACTGAAATATCATAAAATCCTATGCAAACCTAGAGCCTTAACATATTTTTCAAACAAGTCTCTAAAGATGGCCTTCGTAAAAGGTTTAGCTATCATTTCACGTGTAGGAATGTATTGTAAAGTTATTTCTCCACTTGGCACTATGTCTCTCACAAAGTTATACTTGATGTCAATGTGTTTGGTCTTGCTGTGATACTTAGGATCCTTCGTGTACACGATAGCCGCTTGACTATCATAATTTAGAATCATGGGACCCTTAGAATTCTTTGCAATATTCAAATGCTCAAAGAATCTCTTTAACCAAACATCTTCTTGTACTGCAGACGCACAAGCCACAAATTTAAATTTCATGGTTGAAAGAGTTGTGCAAGTTTGCTTCTTACTTTTCTATGAAATAGCACCACCATTTAGTAAGAAAGCATAACCGGATGTTGATTTTCTATCATCCCGGTCACCAGCCCAATCTGCATCTGTATAACCTCTTATGAATAAATCAGATCCACTATAACACAGTGTATGATCTGCAATTCCCTTCAGGTATCGAAATATTCTTTTTACTGCTTTCCAATGATCTCTTCCAGGATTGGATTGATACCTGCTAACTAGACTCACGGCATAACAAATGTCTGGGCGAGTACACATCATAGCATACATCAAACTCCCGACAACACTAGAATAAGGAGCTGGAGATTTGTCTTACTTTTCTTTTTCAGTCTTTGGACACATTTCAAGGCTTAAAGTTTCACCCCTTGCTACAGGAGTATCCATGGATTTGCAACTATTCATTCAAAAACGTTTCAATATTTTCTTTATATAAGTTTCTTGAGATAAACTCAAAAATTTCTTGGAACGATATCTTTGGATCTTAACACCCAATATATAGTCTGCTTCACCCATATCTTTCATATCAAACGATTTTGAAAGCCATGACTTGACAGTTTTCACATACTCCAAATTATTTTCAGCTAATAAAATATCATCTACGTAAAGAGAAAGAATTACAAAATTTCCATTGGACTTTTTCACATAGATGCAATGGTCTTCATCGATCATGGTGAAATCAAATGACATCACCTCCTTATGAAATCTTAGATACCACTGTCTTGAAGATTGCTTTAGGCCATAAATTGATCTTTTCAATTTACATACTTTGTTTTCTTGACCTTTAACAATGAAACCTATTGGTTGTTTCATGTAGATTTTCTCGTTTAATTCTCCATTGAGAAAAGCGATATTCACATCTATTTGGTGTAATTCTAGATCTAAACGTGAAACAATAGCTAAAAGTAATCGTATGGAAGTAAACTTCACAACTGGTGAAAAGGTTTCCTCATAGTCTATTCCAACTTCTTGAGTAAAACCTTTTGCCATCATGCTTTGTGTCTTTCTATTGACCCATCCGATTTACGTTTAACTTTAAGAATCCATTTATTCCCAATAGCTTACGTTCCTTAGGAAGGTCACTAGATCCCGACTTTATTGATTTTCATGGACTCTAATTCTTCTTTCACCCCTTGTAACCATTCATCCCTTTCAGGTCTCGATAAGGCCTCAGTTACAGAATTAGGTTCATCCAATTCTGTGGGAGATACCAGGAAAACATAATCTTCAATCTTATAAGATCGTTTAGGTACACCTTTTCTTGTACTCTTACGTATTTGAAGTTCAGATTCCTCTATAGGATTTTGAGATTCATAACTCCCACTCGGACCAGGAATCATTTCTTAATCCACTGAGTTATCAAGTATGTTTGACAACATTACTTGATCTTCTGGATTCAACATTTCGTATAGAGGCTCAACTTCACCTATTTCACTCTTTTTGGGAAAATCATTTTCCAAAAATCTGACATCTCGTGATACAATTTCAGTAATACTTCCATCCTCCAGTTCATCAATGAACACATATCCTTTAGACCGTTCAGAGTACCTTATAAAGATACATTTATTTCCTTTTGGACTTAGTTTACCAAACTCACCAAAATGATCTTTCATATATGTCGCACAACCTCACGGTCGTAGATCATTCAGGTTTGTTTTATGACCAGTCCAAAGTTCATAAGGAGTGGAAGACACTGACTTAGAAGACATTTTGTTCAATATGTAAGCCGCAGTCAATAATGCATCTCCCCAGAAATAGATAGACAAATTTGCGAACGCCATTATTGATCTTGTCATGTCTAATAATGTTATATTCCTTCTTTCAGCTGCACCATTTTGTTGAGGTGTATAAGGAGTAGTTAACTGTCTGATAATACCCTTTTCAGTACATAATTCTTCAAATTGTTTTGACAAATATTCACGTCTTCGATCGGTTCTTAAAGCTTTTATGCTTTTATCTAACTGATTTTCAACTTCATTCAAATATCTTTTAAAGCACTCAAGTGCTTCAGATTTATGAGAAATCAAATAGACATATTCAAAACGCGTGAAATCATCAATAAATATAATAAAATATGTAGCACCAGACCATGCCCTTACATTCATTGGACCACAAATATCAGAATGAATTAATTGAAGTGGGAACTCAGCTCTCTTAGCCTTTCCAAATGGTTTACGCGTAATCTTTCCAACAAGACAATTTTCACAAGTTGGCATTTCAATTTTGGTGAAAGAACCTAAATGCCCTTCTTTTGCCAACCTATTCATTCGATCTTGCCCTATGTGACCTAATCTAGCATGCCATGTAATAACATCAACATCATTGTTACTTGAATAACATGCCATTACACAACGGTCAACATAATAGTCATAAGTTGAAGGATTATAATCTAATACGATAAAACAGTCATAACGAAGTCCAAAACCATATAAAACATTATCTAGAGTTATTCTAACACCATTATGACTAAAAAACAAATCAAAACCAACGTTTAAAAGAACAGACACAGACACTAAGTTTCGTCGAATCTCTGGAGTATATAGGACGTCATGCAACATCAAGGAATGGCCACTACGCAAGTCCACTTTGCAAGTGCCTATACCTTTGACTTCAAGCCTAGCATTATTTCCTACGTAGATCCACCTTGATTTAGATGAGTCTTGACGAAACTCCACAAATGCCTCTCTATCTCGACTTACGTGGTCGGTGGATCCTGAGTCTACAATCCACATAAGATAAGATTCAGTTAGTAAAGAAGTGCTAGAAACATATGTAGCACTTAGAGATGCGTTTATAAATGCTACCTTTTTGGGCTCGGTACATTCACGAGCAAAATGCCTCAATTCTTGGCAATTGTAGCACTTCATTTTACTCTTGTCTCTCTTCTTGAAAAACTATTTTTCTTTCTTGGAATTTGGCTTCTTCTTTTTCTTAGACGGTCCTTCTCCAGTCTCTTTGTCTTTCCCATTTCTTTTCCAATTTTTCTTGCGCTTGAAGCCTGAAGACTTTGTACCACTTGAGTCTGCCACAAAGGCATTAGAAGCAGCTTTAGCAGCACCAAGGCACTTATCGTCAATTTCAACATGGCGTGTAACATCGGAAAAAGTTTTGATGCTATCATTATGAGTCAAGTTAACCTTCAAATGTTCCCAATTATTGGGAAGAGACCGAATCACTGCTTGAACTTGTTGTTCATCTGAAAGAACATGGCCAACACTCTTTAGTTGAGCTATCATGTTTGACATCACCCTAAGGTGTTGTTTGATATTCTGATCATGACGCTTTTTGTAAGTATTAAAATTGATAGTCAATTGTCGGAGGCGGGTTACAGACACCTCCATACGTTCCTCGCAAATGTTCCCATATAGCATGAGCAGTAGGGAATTCCTCACATTCATGTATGAGGTCATCAACTACAGAACTAACTATTATTCCACGTGCAGTAGAGTTAGCCTTCTTCCAAGCTTTGTAAGCTTTAAGATCCCTTCTGTGGTGTGCAGTATTACCCTCTTCTGGTTGATTCAAAACATGATTTATACCTTCCAAAGCATTTTTCTCTTTCAATACATACCATATTTTACGACTCCAGATATCGTAATTATCACCGTTAAGTTTTTCACCTTTGTTTAAGTCAGCAAAGATACATTTTGATGTCATGTCTGTTATTGACATATAATTAGGCAAAAAATTTAATCAATTATGCATGCGACATACATATTCAAGTAAATTAATTCTCATAAAGATTTCATATTTAATGTAAAATCGAAAAGACATGTATGCATCCAATCATCATCTACAAACCAAATATTTAATCAAAATTCAAATCTAATTTCTTAATGTGTATAATTAATATATTGAAGACTTTGATAAAAAGGATTTTTAGGTCTAATAACATAATTTGAGAGTAAAACAAACTACATAATTCATATCTTGAAAAATAAATAAGCAACAAAGTTTACAAGTAATTCAAAGACTGAAATCCTCCCACACTTCTTCAAGACAACAAATGTAAACCCTAAAAGGTTGACTGGGCCAAATATCATAATAATCATCAGTCAATCTACTACCCCAAGATTCACGGAGAGCGTCTGTTAAATAAGCTAAGGCTCTCCACTATGAAATTTCTTTATAATAAGCCAGTTCAGCCCATTTTTTTTTCAAAAAGGTGAATAAAATCACGTGCTGACATATTAGGGGACATCTTCAAAGACTCAAACTCTTTAAAAAAAAATCTCTTTTTCCCTTCGAATGGCCCTTTGATTCCTTGACAAATTTTGTGTCGCCCGTGGGACACCAATCCGTATGATTTCATGCCCTCGGAAATATGTCTTACGGCGACTTGTTCTTCTACCTTGTCCCTTTGCTCAATTTTGAGAACTCCCACTTGGAGTAATTTGAGCATGTTCACTTTCAGCCATATCTGAAATGGGAACAAAACAGAAATATGGTTAATACCATTTAATGCGACTACGTACGTCACAAATTTCTCGTAGAAGACAAGGAATTGTTTAAGGAACTTAAGGACTAAGCGAATTTATCAAGACCAATTTTAATACTCATAATTAAAATTTTAATCTTGTCAAATAATTGGTCATTATTCTTTATTAAATTAAGAAGATAACTCATGGGAAAAATAAAACAAAGTCAGCCTCAATCTGATTTGACCATTTGAATAAACTTATGTTAAAGTAAATAAAATAAATATTTTATTAATATAAAATGGTACTATTCTTCCTTTGACAATTTTTCAAAGAAATAACACTTTATGATTCCAAAGGAAAAGGTACAAGTATTTTATTAAATAAAATATGTGTACTCTTTAAAATAATTAAAAAAAATTAATTCCTTAACAGAAAAAAGAAACAAAAAAACTGATAGGTCCTCCTTTGACGTGTTTTTCCTTTTTATGTGGGACCATTTTTTTTTATTCTTTTTTTAATCCTTAACAGAAAAGGACAAAACAACAAAAAAAATAAACAAGTAATCCCACCTTTCACATGAGGAAGAAGAAAAAAAAAACTCCTATTCACTTTTAATAAATGAAGAGAGAGAAAAGGTCTTCTAATTATACTAAAACTCAAAAAAACTTTTCCTCAACAAAATAAATATCACCCTTTTTATTTATTTTCTTCACAAATTTCTAGCACTCAATAGATATTTATCTTGTGCTAAAACAAAAAATAAACGAAAAAAATATATGACATGAACCTCTTTATGTCTTTTCATATTTATTACTCATAACAGATTTACAAGGAAAAAATCAAAGGAACTTTTCAAATTCCTGGTCGAATTCAAAGTGTTCATGTGGTACTTCCGATTTCAGATTAGAAGGCATAAAACATGAGATTAAATTTTATGTTTGGCCTAATCTTTTCAATTTATATCAGGTTAGTATCTACTACAGAATTGGATTAAATTCATTAGCAGAAACAACAATAGATTATACACTGATTATTTTTTTCAAAAACAAATATACACGAAAACAATAATCAGTGTTACACTTCAAGGAATTACTATGCAAATAATTGAGTAATTAACCTGGCTCTGATTCCAATGTAATAATTTGTATATAAACAAGATACAATTTAAGATTTGTGTACCTTGTTGCAGCGGATTAAATCACGAACTTAAAGTATTGCTTCAAATCCTTTCTTTGAATCACTAGGAGACAAAGACTGTGTTTTCACAAAGCTAAATGCTTTTTGGTGTTTTTGTTAAGAAGAAAGAAAAATGACTTTTCTGTTTTCCTCTCTTTTGTTGTTTCTTCTTTTAAGTTTTTACGTTCACTTTTTTTTTCTTGAGGGAAAAACATTCCCTTCTTAAAAGGGAGTGCAACAGTTAAAAAAATTGTTCCCTCCAATCCTTTTTTTTTTTTAAAAAAATAGATAACTAATTTTGCTTTTCCTCTTATTTCCAGAAAAAACAAAATGGGTCGAATTTGGTTGGTTCACATGGGCGATTCATGACCCGTGAAATTTGACCTGAATTCTAACAATAACTGGACTTGAAAATTGGAAATTCACACTCAAAATATATTCTTTAATTTGAGCTGCAAAGCTTCTTTAATCTGCATGGACATATACTCAAAATTAAAATATTGGTACGACAAATTATTAAAAATGTTAATTTGTTATTCGTAACCAAACTATATGTTATATTAAATTATTTTTTAAAGAAGGTAGAGAGGCTACTTACGATAAATCGACGATGATGAACAAAGCATGGGCAGGTAAAAGATCAAGTAAAAAAAGAAATATTAAATATAATTTGTTGAATGAAAATCTTCACTTAAATCAATCTCATGATTTTTATTTTTTTGCAAATAATAATATGATATGTGTTGGAATATAGGCGTCCACTAACAGTCAATGAACCAGGTCCCTTGACACAGTAAGAACAGAATGTAAGTACATTCAGTAGTCAACATTTAATATACGTCAACGGACTAGGTCCCTTGACTCAGCAAGAACAATAGTTGAAATAAATGTAGAAAGTAAATGGCTGGAAGTAAAATCTGCACAATAATTTTACGTGGAAACCCCCTTGCTCAAGGGCGGTGAAAACCATGACCTGTCCTTACAGGATTTTCAAACCAAACTCCATTTCTTCCCAATAGAGCAACGATTCAGATTACAACAACTTGCAACCTAGGAATTTACCTCTAAATTCCTTCCTCCTAAATGTAGCATTCCACTACAAATAGAGCAATTATGCAATATTACTATTGCCCACTAAGCTACCCGACACAAAATAACTTAGAATTCAACTAAGCAACACACATGTTGCCTACTAAACCACCACCCTCTGGATGATTTAGACTTTGACTAAGAAATAACAATGTTGCCCAGTAAACCACCTTACTCTTAGATGATTTAGAATTCAACTAAGCAACAACAATGTTGCCCACTAAACCAATCGACCTAACTGATTTAGAATTTTTGCAGAACCAAACAAAGATCTATTTCCTTTATAGATTAGGAATAGATTTACAATGTAAGCACATAAGATATAATCCTAAGACAACTTGCAACTCTATCAGGTCCATGTTGCTCTTGAGGATAATACTTCCTTGAAGATGGCTTCTTCTTTTTAGCTTTTGGATTTTCTGAAATCCAAAGCTTTGTTTGCCAAAACTTGAGTTTGTGTTTTTGGTGAGGAGACTATCTTAAACACACACAAACTCCTTGAGACGACCTTATTGGCTGAAAGTCTGCTGTTCAAAAAAGTTGTTCACCTACCACATCAGAGGTGGCAGCTTTTCTCACGGTTGTCTTGTCACCTTTTTCAGATCGCAGTCTTGCAGGGATCGGGTCCCTTGCAATGTTCTTTGGGAGTTCTCATTGTACAAATACCTTCGTCTATTCTGATTGGTTAGTACGTTGGCGCCTCACCAACCACTAACTGGCAGGACAACTTTACAGTTGTATTCCATTATGCATCCGATGGAGAGAACTTTGCCAGAGACCAGGTCCCTGCATTTGTGAGACACTGAAATAGACAATCTCATCCGCTCTTCCTATTGGTGCAGTACCCTGCACTTTTCACCTACCACCTGACATGACAGCTTTACAGTTGTACCCATTTGAATTTGGACGAGAGCACTCTGCCAGGGACCACGTCCCTACATTTTTTAGGATCATCAAAATACCTAGAATATAATATTTTCCCACTTTTGATGATTACACACAAATATTCCTCACATTGAGTTTATTCATTCATTTCCCCTGTCAGCAGTCTTAATAACAAGTATTTTGTTCCTTGTTAAATCACTAAGTTTGTTAAATCATCAAAACTTAATATCAGTTCCAAACTAACATTTCCCCCCTTTTTGATGATAACAGACTTATTCACCAGTTCCCCCTATCAACAAGAACTTTTCAGGTAACTGGAATTTCATCATCCCCGAAGTTTATCAAATCATCAAAACATCAAAATAGCATTTTCCCCATTTTTGATGATGACAAACTTTTTCAACTTCTTCCCCCTATCGGCATGAGCACGACCTCTTCAAGTAGCACTTCTTCCCCCTATCGACATGACCATGTCATCAGTGATTACCATCATCATTTATTATGATGATTGATCTCATACCCTAACAATCTTCCCCCTTTTGACATCATAAAAAAATGTTAAAGCAGTAAAACAAGTTGCCAGAAATATAGTTCAAGCAAGTTCATGGCCACTTGGGCAACACTGAGCATGAGTAAAAATGCATGAAGTAATGAGACAAGTCAGTAGAAACAAGACATTTTTCATTCATAAATAAAAGATCAGCAATCAAAGCATTGCAAATATTATTACGAATGAGAACCAAGGAAATACCCACTATGTTTCGATAGAAAAGATGAATGAAGACTGACATTGGGAATATAGGGAGAAAGGGGATGAATTAGGAGCAAGGGATGGAAAAAGTAGAATTAGTAGAACATATCCCTTAGCATGATTTTTTTCAGAAGCTTCTCTTAAAGTTCAGCATGCTTTGCTATCATATTTTTTTTAACCTGGTCCCTCTGATTGTTCCTCCAGAAGCTAAGCCTTCAAACAAACTATTTTAGTATCCCTGTTAGCAAGAGAAACTGTCATAGCTTCCATATCAAGCCTGAGTTTCTCATGACAGAAGATTAGTAAGATTAAACTTACTCAAGGCCTCCGAGATGAATAGATCAATAATTGAGGAACCATTTCATTTTTTTTTTTCATTTCCATTTTGTTTGGTTCAGACACCCTCCTATTCAGAATATTTTGAGCTCTCAGAATATCACTTTCTTTCTTTTTGAATATCATCTTTTCCACTTTTTTTGTCGGACCTGGTCCCTCATCACACTCAAAAATTTCTCTATCCAAAAATTCTCCATTAGGAACAAAGGGTTTAAACATTTGAAGTGTTTTTGAGAGAGGAGAAAGGAAGGTTTTGAGAATTTCTGATTTTTGGAAGGGAATTTGAGTTTTCTAGGGGTATGAAAAGAAATATGGAGTACAAGGGAAGTGGAATGGTGTATCATGTGGAAGCCGGTGTCATCTTGGTATTTAAAAGATGGCACAATGATCTGATACTTGAATGACAGACATGTGGCAATTGCAACGGTTCTCATGCATAATTCAAAATGCAATGTTAAGAGTGCTAACCTTTGAGAATGGACCGGGTCCCTCTCTGTAATTTGGATGTGATTGCCTAGATCTGTCCTGACCTCCTTTTTCCTTCAGCCTTTTTGCCATGTGTGTATACCTACAAAAGGTATGAGACTGAACTTCGTAAAACATACATAACTGAAAAACAAGGATACCTGCTCTTTTTGCATAGTCACGAGAGAGTTGATTGCTTCGGGAAGGATCCATTCGATCAGGTTTCAGCATTCTCAACTTCAGTTTGATCATCTCGACCAGGTCTTGTAAGAGCTTCAAGTTGTTGCTTGATCCACAAGAGTCAAACACATCAAGCTGCATCGAGCACATCAAGCTACATTCTCTGCCTCAGTTGTTGAAAGAGAAATTGAATCTTGACTTTTAGTTCCCCATGAGTGAGAGATCAACGTAGAACATAAGCCACTCCTGAGGTACTCTTTCCATCAGCTTGATACCCTACATAATCAGCATCACCGTGTACCTCAAATCAAAAAGTCTCCTGATGGACAGACTAGAACAGGGTCCCATGTCTTCTTCAAATATCTCAAGATTTTCTTAGCAGCCTTCAAATGTGATTCCTTAGTAAAAGAATGGAACTCTGAACCAAGTTCATCAGCATCCTGTTTCAAGTCAGTGCCCATGGAAATATGAATTGTCTAGGCATCCATAATATGAAACCTTTTCAACAACTTTTTTGAGCGGGTACCAGGTCCCTGTCTTTGCAAGACTTCATGATGACACTATCTCTTTTTAACATTGTCTTGACTTCAAGTCTTTTAAGTCATTTGAGCAACTCCTTGATGAACTTTTCTTCACACACAAGGGTACCTTTGGAAGTTTGCTTGATCTACAACTCCAAGAAGAATTTAATTCTTCCATTATGCTTACTTCAAAACTCACTATTAGAATTCACATTATCAGTTTGAACTGCATCATCTTTGTTCAGCCCTGTCTACAGGATCGGGTCCCTCATCAGGTTCATCATATGCATCAGCTTCCTTGAGCTTGCTGGATTCATGAAGAGGTTCTTCAACAAGCTCACTTTTTAGCCCATCTCTCTGAATCTGAAGCAGCTCTTCCATCTCAGAAACTTCTTTGTTTTGTAGCTTCTCAGTTCTTCCTGACTCATCAAAAAATCACATGAACACTTTCTTCAATGAACTATTCTTATTTTTATGCACCTGATAAGCCTTATTAAAGGAAGAATATCTCACAACCATTCTTTCATCACCATTGAGATCAAACTTCGCAATATCATCATTTTGGTCACAAAACATGTAATATTCACCACTTCAGCCGAAATTTCTTTGGATGATTAAAAGCCTGCTTAATCCACCTGAAGGATGGTCTGATCTGCTTCTCTTTAATACCAGCATCACACCCTATGTCATCTGCAAATTTCACTTTGTGCAGACTGGGACCAGGTCCCTTGAGCATCAATGGAAGTGAGAATGTTACAACGAGCAGTGTTTAGATCAGCAGTACATGTTCTTGCATCTCCTTCTTGTCAGTATCATCATTCGAGAGATCAAGTTGTGACCACCCATTTATCATTTCTTGCCATCTTGCCAAATGAGACACCTCCACCTTGAAGTGCCTTGAGAGAGGAAGTTTAATATTTTCCCAGTTACGTGCTTTGAGCATCCGCTATTCATGAACCACCATGGACTGCCGCTACATCCTCTCACATGCATACCATATCACTCGTTAACCTTGGGAACCCACTTAAGTCAGAGTTCCCAGTAAAGAGATAAATGAGTGATAAGAGAGTTCTTTGCCCGGTGAGGCAGACTAATTTTCTTCAACTTAGGACCAGACGCACGACCAGGTCCTTTTTTCTGCCTGTTCTTCTGCTGATCAGGTCCCTTCTTCTTCATGTTTCTCTATTTGGAATAGTTTGAGAGGTTATCTTGGGTCATTTTCCAAGCTGGATAGTCCTTCTTCAAATGACCATCACGACCACAATGAAGACACAATAAATTTTCAGACACAGACACATATTTTCTATGGAAGTTGTAAGAAGGACTTTTGCTTGAATTTCCTAACCTCTTCCTATCATTTTGACCCTGACTGGTAAGATTGGAAAGCAATTTTGAAGAGGTGGTCCATTTGAGAGATTTGTTCAGTTCTTCTTTGACACGGACCAGGTCCCTCTCTAACTGATTATTTCTCTCCAAGGCAATAGTAAGTTTTGTTTCAGCAGTATTCAAATTGGTTTCTAGATCGATTTGCAAGATGATAGCCTCTCCCTTTCCTCTACCATATTTCTCACTCAACATCTTTAATTTTTCCCTAAGTTCAAGATTTTCAGCTTCTAGAACTATCAATTGTTCTTCTACAACAGACATTTGGTCAACCAAGGCTACCTTTTGTTCATGAGGAATATCTAGGTTGTTGTTCATCAGATCCTTTTTAGTTGTTAACTCAATGATAGAGTTAACCAAAACAACGGCTAGATTCCTCAACCTTTTAACAGAATAAACATGTAAATTTTGTTTAAGGTCAGAAAGGGTTACCTCTTCTTCAGCTTCTTCACCATCAGATTCTTCCATAAAGGCAAACATTTCATCGAAGCTAACATCATTATCTTTCACTGCAAGTATGGAAGCATCTTCAGGATGGTCAGACTCTTCTGAGTCACTTGAGGTATCTTCCCAAACTACAAAGGCCTTCTTCACACCATAGTAAGCAGCTGGTGTTCTTCGATTCTTATTAGGAACTAGGTCCCTTCTCTCGTCCTTTTCTTCTTCAGCCTTGACATAATGTTTGTATTCAAGTGTATGCATGGAGCAATCTCTGATGAAATGACCTGGCTTTCCACACTTGTGGCAACGATCATTTGTGTTTGCAACCATGCTTGAGTTCTCTCCCTTTTGAAGACCTTCATATTTCCTCACTATTTTCTAAAATTTCTTAGTGAGGTTTGCCATGACCTCATCTTCATCTGAGGTTTCACCTAATGTCACTTCAAGAGCTAGTGACTTGTTCTGGACTTGGTCCCTTTTCTTGTTTTTGACTTTGGGAGTGCGACTGTCCATTCTTCTGTGTATCTCATGGACTTGAAGATGTTCAAATAGAGCATCCAACGACAGTACTTTAGGATCCTCTGCCTCATAGACAATTTTGAGTTCATCAGTCCAAGATTCAGGAAGAATCTCCAATATCTTAGTGACCTACTTCCACATAGTAACAAGTTCTTCTAGGAACATAAGCTCATTTGTGATAGTGGAGAATCTAGTACGCATTTCGTGAATAGATTCACCTTACTCCATGGCGAAGCTTTCAAACTGTGTAGTGAAGAGATCTAACTTAGATTTGTTTGTTTGCTCAGTACCTTCGTACACTATTCTCAAGCGATTCTAGATTTCCTTGGTTGATTCACACGATGAAATCCGGTCATATTCATTTGCTCTGATTCCACATATTAAGATCTTCCTTGCCATGTGATTTTTCTCAATCTCCCTTTTGTCAAAGTCGTTGTATTGTTGTCAGGTTTTGAGAACGACCCTTGTGACATCTCCATCTTTTACTTCTATAATTGGCACATAGGGACCTTCACAAATAACGTCCCACAACTCACAATCTTCAGCCATTATAAAGTCAAACATGCACTTTTTCCACCACCAATAATACTGACATATCAAACAGGGGTGGCTTCGTTGGAGACCGACTTTCTATCCAGCTTAGTGGAGCAGCCATTCTTCTACAAGAATCTCTCTTGGTGTTAACCGGCTAGAGAGCACCCGCTCTGATACTAATTGTTGGAATATATGCGTCCACTAACAGTCAATGGACCAGGTCCCTTGACACAGTAAGAACAGAATGTAAGCATATGCAGTAGTCAACATCCAATATACGTCAACAAACCAGGTCCCTTGACTCAGCAAGAACAATAGCTGAAATAAATGCAGAAAGTAAATGGATGGAAGTAAAATCTGCACAATAATTTTACGTGGAAACCCTCTTGCTCAAGGGCGGTGAAAACCACGACCTGTCCTTACAGGATTTTCAAACCAAACTCCATTTCTTCCAAATAGAGCAACGATTCAGATTACAACAACTTGCAACCTAGGAATTTACCTCTAAATCCCTTCCCCCTAAATGTAGCATTCCACTACAAATAGAGCAACTAAGCAATATCACTATTGCCCACTAAGCTACCCGACACAAAATAACTTAGAATTCAACTAAGCAACACACAAGTTGCCTACTAAACCACCACCCTCTGGATGATTTAGAATTTGACTAAGCAACAACAATGTTGCCCACTAAACCACCTAACTCTTAGATGATTTAGAATTCAACTAAGCAACAACAATGTTGCCCACTAAACCAATCGACCTAACTGATTTAGAATTTTTGCAGAACCAAACAAAGATCTATTTCCTTTATAGATTAGGAATATATTTACAATGTAAGCACAAAAGATATAATCCTAAGACAACTAGACAGCTTACAGCTCTATCAGGTCCCTGTTGCTCTTGAGGATAATAGTTCCTTGAAGATGGCTTCTTCTTTTTAGCTTTTGGATTTTCTGAAATCCAAAACTTTGTTTGCCAAAACTTGAGTTTGTGTTTTTGGTGAGGAGACTATCTTAAACACACACAAAATCCTTGAGACGACCTTATTGGGTGAAAGCCTAAAAGTTGTTTACCTACCACATCAGAGGTGGCAGCTTTTCTCACGGTTGTCTTGTCACTTTTTCATATCGCGGTCTTGCTGGGATCAGGTCCCTTGCAATGTTCTTTGGGAGTTCTCGTTGGACAAACACCTTCGTCTATTCTGATTGGTTAGTACGTTGGCGCCTCACCAACCACTGACTAGCAGGACAACTTTACAGTTGTATCCCATTATGCATCTGATGGAGAGAACTCTTCCAGGGACCAGGTCCCTGCATTTGTGAGACACTGAAACATACAATCTTGTCCGCTCTTCCTATTGGTGCAGTACACTACACTTTTCACCTACCACCTGACATGACAGCTTTACAGTTGTACCCCATTTGAATCTGGACGAGAGCACTCTGCCAGGGACCAGGTCCCTGCATTTGTGAGGATCATCAAAACACCTAGAATATAATATTTTCCCCCTTTTTAATGATTACACACAAATATTCCTCACACTGAGTTTATTCATTCATTTCCCCTGCCATCAGTCTTAATAACAAGGATTTGGTTCCTTGTTAGATCCCTAAGTTTGTTAAATCATCAAAACCTAATATCAGTTCCAAACTAACAATATGAAAATGTGTAAAGCATGTTAATATTGTATTTATAAAGAGCATGAAGTTATCAAAAGAGAAAAATATGACAATATTGTCGTAGCAAACTTCAAAACAACTATCATTACAATTAATTAGCGTACAAAAATAGTTAAGTTGTTTCTCATTATAATTATTATTCCACTTATAATTTAAATATCCTTTTAAGTGACCTTATAGGCTGAGAAAATAATTTAAATTAAGAATGTATATAACTTACTCAGATTATTGTTTTTTGGATTGTTACAGAAGTTACACTCAAATTATTATATTTGATTAAGTTAAACTATAAATCCTTCATTTATAGGAGTAATTTCAAGAATGATAATCTAACTTTTGTCTTTATTCTATCAAAGTTAATTACTTAGCTATCTTTTATGATTAAGAAAATGATCGCTTAATTAACTTCAATGATTTAAGTATCACAAAAAGTCACTAAATAATATTACCTATATATCTTCCTCATAGAATATTGGGAAAAAGGTTAGAAATATATCCAAACTTTGACCGAAATTACTGTAACAATTCCAAACTTTGAGCAGGACCTAGTACCCCTCACTATTTAAGTGTATTTGTTCTCTGATGATAACCAGAATTATTCCCATTCCCCACTAAATTTTCTTCAGAGGTGTGTTACTGAGGATGATAACAAGTACCTCATGACTCTTCCGTCCCTTCAAGAGGTCAAAGGCATTGTGTTCTACATGGATGTTGATAGTGCCCCAGACCCTGATGGTCACAGTGCTTGTTTCTACCAAGAAACTTGCCATATCATTTCCCATGATCTTCATAAAGCTATTATATCTTTCTTCGAAGGTGCTTATCTCCCAAATTTTTTCACTCATACTTGTTTGGTGTTAATCCCCAAGATTTAGCACCCCCAGAAGTTTAGTGACCTCAGGCCAATTAATCTTTGTAATGTCTCTTGTAAAATCATTTCTAAGCTTTTGAATGCTAGATTAGCCTCCATTCTACCTAGAATCATATCCAAGAATCAAAGTGGCTTTATTCAAGGAAGATCCATCATAGAGAATATTTTACTCGCTCAAGAGAATATTAATGATATCAAGAAACCTAATAGAGGGAAGAACATTGTAATCAAGTTGGATATAACAAAAACTTATGACAAAGTGTCTTGGGGCTTCTTATGTCTAGCTTTGAAGAAGATGGGATTCTCAGAAAATTGGGTGAAGCTTATTCACAGGTACATCTCTAACAATTGGTACTCAGTGCTTGTTAATGGAAGTAGAAATGGTTTCTTCAAGTCTGGAAGAGGTTTGAGACAAGGTGACCCTATCTCACCCTTTTTGTTTGTGCTTAGTGCTGAACTACTTTCTCAAATGTTGAATGGTCTTCAGGAAAAACATGGATACAAAGGATTTTACATGAATAACAATGGGCCTCAGATCAATCACCTTTCTTTTGCGGATGACACAATCCTCTTTTGCAATGGTGGTAAAAAAACACCTGGAAATGGTCCTGAAAGTCCTTAGAACTTATGAAAAGGTCTCTAGGGAACTTATCAACAAGAGTAAAAGTTGTTTTGCAGTTGCTAGAAACAGTAGTCTAGGGAATATTGTTAGAATTCAAAATATCACTAGTATGACTTATCAGAAATTTCCTATGAAGTATTTAGGATGCCCAATCATCACTAGAAAGAAGAAACTTGCCTATTTCTGAGACATTGTCAATAAAGTCATCAACAAAATCAAAGGGTGGCATACTAAACTCTTATCTACTGGAGGAAGGGACACTTTGATAAGACACGTCTTGCTCGTTCTCCCCATCCATATGTTGTCTGCAGTGACCCCTCCCAAAGGTACACTGGAGATAATTGAAAAATATTTGGCAAGATTTTTTTGGTCTGGCCGTGAGAATGGTGGTAAACATCACTGGGCATCCTGGAACAACCTATGTTACCCCTACAATGCGAGAGGCACTAACTTCAGAAAACTTGCGGACGTTTGTTAAGCATTTAATGCTAAGCAATGGTGGTCACTTAGAACCTTTAATTCCTTATGGAGTGAGTTCATGAAAGCTAAATACTTGAGAAATGACCATCCTATTAAAATCCAATGGAAAAGAGGACAACCAGTGAGCTGGAAAGAGCTCTGCAGTACAAAAGATATGATTGATCATAATATTTTTTGGAGCATTGGCAGAAGAGATATCTCATTTTGGTATGATAATTGGTGTAGTCTTGGTCCCCTATATCATCAGGTGGACAATAATGTCAAATATCATTGATATTCAGTTGACAGATATTTGTCACAATGGTGAATGGGAGTGGAACATGCTCAATATCGCTATCCCCGAAGAAGTGAAAAAAGTGATCTACAATCAACATAGACCTATTGCCATCTGTAACAAGGAGAACAAGCCTATATGGACTCTTTTACACTCGGGAAAGTTCACTATAGGATCTGCATGGAGGGAGCTGAGACTAGAAAGGATCCCAAACGACATGGACAGTAGACTGTGGCACCAAAACATCCCATTCAAGATGTCATTTCTTACTTGGAGGGCCATCCATAACAAGCTATCTACAGAACAAAGGATCGCAAGATTTGGGATCCCAATGGATCCAAAATGTTATTGTTGTAACTCAAAAAGAGTGGCCACTGACCTTGAATCAGTGGATCATTTGTTTTGTCATGGGGACTTTGCTAAGAAAATTTGGTTTCATTTTGCAGGACCTGTAGGCATAAGCACCAACAATATCAATTTGAGATTCACTCTACTCAATTGGTGGAATCACATAACCAAGAATCCTTTTTGCACCTTTGTTATCAAGATCATCCCGACTTTCATTTGTTGGGAAATTTGGCGAACTAGATGCAGCAATAAATACGAAGCTGAAAAACCTTCAGCTTACAAATCAGTCTCTAACATCTTGTTCAATATTTTGCAGGTCTTAAATAAGAAATTCGGAAGAGCGAGATTTGGAGATAATTGGACAACAATATGCCAAGCTTGTGACTACAACATACAACAAAAGGAGGTCATCATTGTGAAGTGGATCAGACCTCACTTTGATACACTGAAACTTTACAGTGATGGAAGCTGTGTAAACAGGATATGCGGTGGAGGAGGGACTGTAAGAGACTCCACTGGAAATATCATTTTTGCATATTTTATACCGCTAGGACCAGGGACGAGCAACTATGCTGAAGCAACCGCAATATTGTATGGGCTGAAATGGTGCTCAACTCATGGTTGTAGAACAGTTTGGGGGAGAAACTGATTCTCTACTCCTTACAAATTGCATAAACAAGGTATGGAACCCACATGGATGATTTCAAGACTCATAGAAGACATTCAGAAATTAGTTGAAGAGAAGGAATTTACAATCACTTATTGCTACAGGAAAGCTAACAAAATTGCCGATAAGTTAGCCTCCCTAAGCCATAGAAGTAATGGAATCCAAATATTCAACTCCTTCTCTGATCTGCCAACAGTTATTAAAGGGCTCACTAATATGGACAAATGGGATTTTCCATCCCTTAGAATAAAGAGGTAAAGGATAGCAATGTACTTACGAACCTCCTTAGATTTCTCGGCCATTAGGGCCTCTTTTGCTTAGGAGTAGTACAAATATAATAGCCTCTTCTCAATGACCTTGTATATAGTTTGGGATGCCAAACTCAACTTGTAACATTTTGCACTCCAAGATCAATGCAGGCAAAGTGTTAATTAACAAAAAAAAAAGTGTATTTTAAAGGTATATATGTGTCCAGGTGGACAAGTTACAATTTATAATGATGCAATATTTATGATGTCCACGTGGACACATATATACCTTTAAAATACAATATTAAATAGTGCAGGGGTAAAAGGTCATTCCCAAAATTTGGATTATTACACCAATTTCGATCAAAATTCGAATATATTTCAGACCTTTTTCCCTAAAATATTTGTATACTTACAGTTTACAATTTTTGAAAATATCATTAGCTCCCCATTTTAGATCTGAAATTGAAAAAAAAAGTATTTCTTTGTACAGTTTTGAAAATTCAATAATCTCATCATAAATCATAAATCATAATACGCCTACATTAAAAGGTTGAAATTCTATTCTTCAAAATGTTTCATTAGTCAAACATTTTTTTTAATTAGAGGGTTAATCTATCTATATATAAAAGGAGAAGAAAAAATGACACATGTCAATATCACAATTTTTTGGAATTTTAAATGTTAAATAATTTTAAATAATCAATAATAAATAATTATTTGAAATAAATATTGAAACATATCAATAATTACAATTAGACCCATTTATGTAACTCTACGGTAGTTACACAACATTTTAAATAAACAAAAATAAATTATTAATCAATACCACAATTTTTTAGAATATTTTAGATTTTAGATATTTTAGATTTAGACCCATTTACTTATACGGTAACTAAATATAATTTTAAATAATCATTTTTTATAAATCATTTAATCAAGGAAAATTGGATTCACAATTTTATCATTTTTTATATACTCATTTATTATAAATGAGTATATATTTTACACTTAAGGAGTCTAAATATATCAGTATTTTGTATATAAAAAAATAAATATATTTTTACAGATAAACACAAATAAGGAAGTTTTCTAACTCCTTAAGATAACTTCTCAATAACCATCCACTAAACAAGAAATTTTAAACTATATTTTTCACTGCATCTTTAAAGTCACGTACTATATATAGACATTTTCAGTAATAACTTTACATAACTTTACATTGTTCTCCTATATTCAACAATATACATGGCTTTGCAATGTAACACAATCTCAGAAATTACATCCAAATCAATGCATTGGAATTGTGTTATTCGATTGTGGATAGTTCCTGATAAATTCAAATCAGAAATACCTTACTCTTTGGAGATGATTTTACAGGACGAAAAGGTCGAGTGAGGATTTTGGTTGCGAGAAGAACACAAGGTTATATGCAAATATTGAGTTATTGAAGTAACTCTAACTATACCTAAACAATATTTGTCAAACATTCAAAAGGTAAAAATTAGAATTAATACATATACCATCTATTTTTGTTTATTCTAAAAAATTGCTTATCAAATTCTTATGTGCAAATCATAGAGTATTATGTGAAGGTCTTTGTTTGTTGTCTTTGATTATCTACTTTGAAGTTGTTGTAACCATTTAATCAGTTGAAGTTAATCTGAATCAGTTTGATGCTCATCTAATTATTGATTTGCAGTTGTATATAATTTATTACTCCATTTAAAAGGAGATATACTTTCTTTGTTTCTTTTCGTTAAATTTATTAAAATTTGATTGTGTTAGATTATTTTATTTTTTAATTACTTGAAAGTGATGTATTTGTTTTTAGTTTAGGCTTTCTTATCAATGCTAGAAGAATTTATGCTAAAACGGGATGGATTTGGAATGAAAGTACCTATACTTACAATATTTTAAAAAAATAAATATTATAAAACTGTATTTTGTAAAAATAATAATAAAAAAGACACATAAAATTGCAGTTAACTATTTTAAAATTAGTGGGGGCAGTTTTAAATTTGTATAAATATTATTATCTTTTTAATTTTTAGTTATGTTAATGACAGTAATGAATACCTATAATATAGGTAACCGATTAAGATTTTTCTTCTTTCTTTTCAAAATTTCATAATTCAAATATCTTTAATTTATAAATTCAAACTAAACGAAGAACTAATAAAAAAACTGACAATTGAAATTTAACAGGAAAAAAGTAATGCAGTAGAAACTGTCAATTGACAGAAAACACACAAGTTTAATATAAAATAAAACATACCAATTAACAATTTATTTTCATTTTAATTGATATATAATTTAAGAAGTTCTCAATATTTTATACTTTAATTCATTGAAGTTTTATTTTAATTGCATAAAAATTTATATTATAAATGCATGCTTGAAACATAAAACCTATTGCTATTACTTATGTGTTACATAAAATAACTTTTATTAACTATTAAAAATCTAATTAAAAAACAAATATGCGAGAAAACAAAATCAATTTCGGATTATTTTCTTATGCATAATTATATATTTTAATCTAATCTTAATTATTATTATTAGTTTAAATGTTCCTACACACACATGAATGGAAAAAATAGTTTTAGATAAAACAATTTTATAACTCTCCATCTTTTACTACGAAATCCTATAATCAATAAAAAATTGTGTTGATAATCTTTTATATTATCAGTAGTTATCTTAATATATATATATATATATATATATAACAACCAACTAAATATGTCATTTTAATCTTTATTTTGAAAAAAATAGTAATAATTATCCAACTAAATAGGAAGTTTTAAAACTTCCCATTACACTCCCACTTCTAAACAAATTGAAGAACTTTTAAATTAAAATTATTTATTTAAAAAAAAAACACGTATGGAAAAAAATATGGTGTTTTAATCTTTATTTTGAAAAAAATAAATTACCCAACTAAATAGGGAGTTTTAAAACTTCCCATTACACTCCTATTTCTAAACATATTGAAGAACTTTTAAATTAAAATTATTTATTTTAAAAACCCCACGTATGGAAGTTTCTTTTAAAATTTATCATTTAAATATTATTTAATATTTTAAGTTTTATTTCAGATTATTTTTTTTGCATTTTAAAATAATATTTTTTAATAAGATATAACCTATTATCTAAAAAAATAGAACTGTTAATAATAATAATAATAATAATAATAATAATAATAATAATAATAATATAATGATAACAATAATAATAA
>JAJOOO010002282.1:0-21396 GCA_029582685.1 Solanum piurae
CCCCCCCCCCCCCCCCCCCAAGTTTTCTTCATTTTTTAAAAAGATGTATTCTTTATATCTATTTTTTTTTAAAATCTCATGTACAATTAAATTTGTCAAAACTCTCACTTGGATCAGGAATCATTTCTTGATTTATTGATTTATCATGACCAGATTTTCATGGACTCTAATTCATCTTTCATCAGTTTTAACCATTCATTCTTTTTAGGGCTCAATAAAGCCTTAGTCACATAATTAGATTCATCTAGTTCCGTGGGAGATACCAATAAACCATAATCTCCAATCTCATAAGATCGTTTAGGTACACCTTTTCTTGTATTCTTACGTAATTGAAGTTCAGATTCCTCTATAGAATTTTGGGATTCAAAACTCCCACTTGAACCAAGAATTATTTCTTGATCCATTGATTTATCAAGTATGTCTGATGACATTACCTGATCTTCCGAATTTAACATTTTGTAGAGAGGCTCACGTTCATCTATTTCACCCTTTTTGAGAAAATTATTTTCAAAAAATCTAACATCTCGTGATACAATTTCAATAATACTTCCATCCTCAAGTTCTTCAATGAACACGTACCCTTTGAAGTGTTCAGAGTACCTTATAAAGATACATCTCTTTTCTTTTGGACTTAGTTTACCAAATTCACCAAAACGATCTTTAATATATGCAGCACAACTCCAAGGTCATAGATCATTCAGGTTTTTTTTTTTATGACTAGTCTAAAGGTCATAAGGAGTGGACGATACTGATTTAGAGGGTTGTTTATTCAATATGTAGGCCACAATCAATAATGCATCTCACCATAAAGAGATAGACAAATTTGTTTGCGCCATCATTGACCTAGTCATGTCCAATTCCATTTTGTTAAGGTGTGTAAGGAGTAGTCAATTGTTTGATAATGCCCTTTTTAGTATACGATTCTTCAAATTGTTTTGACAAACATTCACGTCCTCTATCGGTTCTTAAAGCCTTTATACTTTTATCTAATTGATTTTCAACTTCATTCATATATCTTTTAAAGCACCCAAGTGCTTCAGATTTATGAGAAATCAAATATACATAACCAAAGCGCGTGAAATCATCAATAACATCAGACCTTGCGCTTACATTCATTGGACCACAAACATCAATTGAAGTGGGTGTTGACACCCAATCTTGACCCTCCACAATATAAATTAATCATCGAGCTTCTTCAATTTCAAACGAGTTAAAATAATTAGCTCTATAAAAGTCTCAAAAATAAAATAAAATAAATATAGTTTGCAAGTTATTTTAAATAGTTTAGTCACTTTTTATAATTTTTAAATAATATATATGTTTTTTATATATAATTAGTGTATTTTATGAATATTCAAAAATCATCTCAAAAGATTTTATATTATTTTTAGTGATGGTTATGATTTTGAATTAATGAGTTTCATGAAATTCAAAATACTTTCAAGTTATTTTTAAAGTAATTTTGTCATTTTTAATAATTTTAAATAATAAATATCTATATTTTTACAATCACGTTATTTTATAAATATTTGAAAATCATCGCAAAGATTTCACATTTTATTAATTTGCTATAGTTTAAGTCATAATTATAATTTCGAGTTAATTAGTTTGTAATTAAATTAATTATTTTATAATCGAATTAATTATCTTTATTTCGTTAAAATTAAGAAGCTCCTTAATTAATTTATAAACAATTTTGGGCCACTTCCTAATTACTCAATTCCATCAGCCCACCAACAACAATCCTCAACAACAATTCTTTCTCACTTTACCCAGTCATTTACAAAGACCCAGCCCACCTTGGCCTTGTCCAAATACAACAAAATAATACAACAACACCAAATACCCAATGTGCATACGACTCTAATACCAAAACCGACCCCACTTCCCTGCGTTTTCTTCTTCTTCCTTGAGAGTGAAACCCAGAAACTCAACACTGCAAATCCAGCGAAAAATCCCAGCAAACTCGGAAAATCCCACCAAATCGCGGCGCCTGTACACGTCCAATCGTCCCTTTTCCCCTTTTTTTCAGAGATTTCTAAATCTCTGACACTGTTTGCCTTTGAAAAGAGGGAAGAAATTCAAAAAAGATTTTGAAGTTTCTCAACGGATTTTACCCCCTAAATCGCCCCAATCTTCCCTATAAATAGCCATTTGCACTCAAGTGTTGAAGGAGGGTTTTTTGGAGATTGGATTTTATAGTGTAATAGTATTCTGTAACCACAGTTTCTGAGTTTGCTGTTTTGGAACTCGGATTTCCACCGAAATTCCTCGTGTGGTGGTTGAAAAGCTCCTTCAAGCTTGTTCGTCCCATTCGCTGCTCCAAAGAAGGTAATTTCTTTCCATTTTAATTTCGTCGCTTAGTTTCTTACCTTATAATTGGATCGTTATAGGTTGTTTGAATCGATTGCTCGTTGTAATTTTATCTTGATACTAAATGATGTTGTTGGACTCTTGGGACGAGTTTCTACTTTGGGCTGGTTGACCAACATTTTGTATTACCTTGCTTGAACACTCTGTTCGATAGTTGTATTGATCGAGTACGCTATAGTTCTTGTTCAAACTATTGCCAATTTGAGTTACTGGTTGTTCGCTGCAAAGAGAGTTCAGATTGGGGTGTGTCGTGGATCCATAGTTTCGTCTAATTTTTATGCTCGTATAAGGTTCTGCCCGTCCATGTTCAACATGACATGTTCTATTTTAAAATCTAGGTCCAGCTTTTGGATAACCCATTAGGTTCTTTGATTGAGTTCAAGCATGAAAATCATAATCTGGGTGTTTCGACATGTTTTGTTGGGGACGGTTTGGCTTTAGCCCTCGTAGTGTATTGTTCAGCTTTAGCCTTTAGCTTGGTATCTTTTAAACAAATTGTAGCTAATGTAATAAAAATTGCTTTGAGTTTCGGTTTATGTTATTTGGTCGTATGAACTCTTATCAATCCTAGCATTTGTGCTCATTAAATTTTTTAGTATTCTGGTAGCTTGTGAATACATGAAGTATGAATGTATAATCATTCATTTATCATGATTTTCTCATAGTTTGCCTCAGTAACCATCGGGAGTAATACCGTTCCTTTGTTTACTTGGATATGAATGCAACCTTTCCTCAATTTTGTAAACCAATGCAATACAACGGGTTTAGATTTTGTTCCAAAAATGATAAAAATGATCATGATTTAATACAATATTTAGAGTTTCATTTTTTTTCTCGAGAAGAGTAGTTGTGGTACCTCTTTTAGTAGAAAGAGTAACTTTGTAAAATCTGAAAACAGTAGCATAGTATTCCCTGTAGCATGTCCTCCGATAAATGAATTTGATGAATTCTTTAAGTGGGATTATCTTTCTTATTAACTTGTCATTTGTAGGTCCTCCAGGAGTTATATGACTTGTTTTCATTTGTTTGTAGCTTGTCAAAATTGATCATATTTTGTAGTTTCTATCTCCCAGTTGGTTAGTTAAGGATCATTTAAGTTAAGTTCAATATTTTGTTGTAAATGGTGCTCAATTGTTTCTTCTTTTATTTTTGAGTTATTCTACTATTTTTCTCCCTTTCTTTTGTTACATATGACATCAACTTGAGTCCATTCATGGACTCTCCTCCTTGCATTACGTTGGGCTAATCAGCCCAACCTCCTAATCGAGTCAGCCACATCTCGTTTGCATTGCTGTAAAGTTAAATTACAGGTCCCGGAAAGTAAAAAATGAGCTGTATACATATTGTATACAGAAGTATACACTTATGATACAACAAATTACAGGTTGAAATGTGGAAATACAGGGCTGAGGCGAAATACAGGTGTTCGGAAGCAAGAGATACATGAAAAGAGCCTATACACACGCTGATATACACTGATATACATTAGGTGTATACAAAAACGGGAATTGGGTTAAGCCCAATAGTAGCAGCGAATTTGGCCCAAAAAGGGCCCAAATTCAATTCTCCTTTACGTTTAAATTATTTAATTGTCTTTTGTTTGTTTTTCTTATCATTAACTCTAACTTTAGAATTGTTAATTAGCTTAATTAGATTCCCCAAAAGATGAGTTATTTTCTTTGTGTTGGTTTAATTCTAATACATTTCATGGTTTTGTGTTCATTTATTTTATTAATCAAATATATTGGTCAAATTTTTTATATTTTCAATTAAGTTAAACGTTTGGTTCTTAAAAAAGAGATGTTCTTTAATGCTTTTCATTTAATCACATTTTATTCATTTTAAAATTTTTGTAAGTTAAAGTATTTTTCTCAAATAAACTTTAAAAAATGTTAGTCAAAACCTTTTCAATTAATTAAATATGTAATATACACTTACTTAGCCTTTTTCTCAAAAAGGTTAGTCAATTAATTTAAAATGATTTTCATGCTTTAAATGGGTTTAAATTATTATTTCAAAAAATGAATAAGGTAAATTCTAATTAATCTAGTTTTATTAATATTCTAATCACTTGTAATTTAATTCAAATGTTTCATTTTGGATCCCATTCTCTAAAAAATAAAAAAATGAAATATAAAATGTTCGCTATTTAACTACTTTTTCAAAGTTAACTGAATACTGTAAATTATTATATTTTCTTTTATGTTAAACCATTTTCCTAAAAATAGTCAAAATATATTTTAGTCAAGTCGCAGGTCAACCGCATGTTAGCGAACACTTTGAATGCTTAAACCCTTCTCGAACTGTAAATTGAACCCCGAATCCTCTTTGGTATTTTCAAATGATTTTTTCTGTTTAAATCTTTGAAAATTATAAGTTTTCTTAATTTCTTTTAAAAAATTAAGTAGCGACTCTTTTCTAAGTATTTTTTTTAAACGTTTTATACTTAGAACATTTCAAATAGTGATTTTTCTAAAGATAGAAAAATTACGGCACAACAGTGGGAACTCAGCTCTTTTAGCCTTCCCAAATGATTTACATGTAATATTTCTAGCAAAACAGTTTTTATAAGTTGGCGTATCAATTTTGGTGAAAGAACCTTAATGTCCTTCCTTTGCCAACTTATTCATTCGATCTTGCCCTATGTGACCTAATCTTTCATGTCATGTAATAACATCAATATCATTGTTACTTGAATAACATGTCATTACACAACGGTCAACATAATAGTCATACATTGAAGGATTATTCAAAATCATATAAAATATTATCTAGAGTTATCTCACACCATTATGACTAAGAAAAAAATAATTAAAACTAACGTCTAAAAGAACATACACATATACTAAGTTTCATCGAATCTTTGGAGCATATTGGACGTCATGAAACAACAAAGAACGACCTATATATATATACTTGTAGTATTATTTGTGCAATGCATGTGGGGAAAACTACAAGGCTAATGAAAATTATTTCGTATTGATAATCACATGCAATGAACTTTTTTATTTACTTGTGGTTTAAAGTTGGTTTTTCATTGTGATTATGCACGTTGCTTGTGATTGATGGTTGACTCGAGTACCACACCGATACGAAATACTAAGATTAACTCAGATACCACATTGACATTGAATACTAATGGTTGACTCAAATACCACACATGATATGTACCAATAATGGTTGACTCGAGTACCACACCGGTACACTAACAGTTTGTGTGGATTTCATAAGAGAAATATGTTTACTTCTTCGTGATATTATTTTACTTGTTGGTTCCATAAGTGGACTAGATCTCTTATGTTATATTTATCGCATGTTGATCCCTGAGTGGATGATTGGTGTATTTAATTATGGGATCGATGATTCTCATGTTGACTTGGATTGCATATTAAACCGGGGAGACTATGTCTTAGAGGATCTTTGGGTGGTCGAAGTTACTTAAATGTGAGTTAGTCTCAGGTATGGATTTGTATGTGATCATGTGAGACATATTTCATATTTGGTTAGATCAGGTTGATGACCAGGAGTGTTGGTCTTATGAATTGATTTATGTGGATTATGTGTTTGTTAAGGTGGTCGAGGATATATCTGATCAAGGTAGGCTTGGGAAAACTTAAGATGACATAAAAGGTAGGTTTGGGAAGCCTTAGAGTGGTAAGAGGGTTGAATGTTTAATGGTAAAGTTGGAAGCAGAATGAGATAGAAAACTGGGATCAAAGCGTAGTAGTTTATGGGCATTATACTTGAAAGGGTAAAAATGGCTAGATAAAGACTTAGGGTGGTATATCATTCACATTGTATGTTTTCTTCTGAATGTCTATTTTATATTAGGTGGTGGATTCGGGTCGATCAATGACGCCTACCAGTACGTGTTGTTTGTACTGATACTACTCTTTCTGCGCCACTTAACATAATCTGGTTACAGGGTCAATGATGTTTCATAGGTGAAGACGATAGTAATCTTCAACAACTTTTTCTCCTCTCTTTTTTTATGGTGGAAGTTTTGTTTATTTTCTTTATTTTATACCCTCTTAGTAGCTCTTATACTTGTTTTAGACTAGTTCCTTGGGAGGATTTTCGTGTATTTTTCAAAAGTTTTCTATTGAAATTAAGATTGAGACTAACTTTTTCATTTTATTAATGCAATATATCATGTTTCGTTTTACTTCTGCATTTTCAGTTTAAATTGGGTGATAAGAGTTCTCCTATCTAGGTGATAAAGTAGGTCCACGCACGACACAATGAATCAGATCGTGACAATTTGATATCAGAGCCCAGGTTACCAGTCTTCCCAATACAAGAGCAAATGTCGAATAGAGTCTTGAGAATTGTTGTGTTGACGTCCACATTTAATCTTCGAGGAACTATGAAGCATTCTAGAAAGTCGTCTCACTTCTTCACTCCTTTCATGTGGTTGGTTGCTTTTGGTATGAGTCGATTCTAACTGGTATCTCCTGATGCCAATCGATATCTTAACGAAGTAAACTAAATGTCATTATCACGACTGAAGGGACACAAACAAGGACATATTGAAATCGGGAAGTATCCAGTTGGTATCTGACCTTAAGGGTCATATGAATGCATAAATGGTCAGTTAGTAGTCATCCATGATGCTAATACATATAGTGAACGTGATTTAATTTGTTGATAAAGTTTGATGATAAATAGCTGCCTATGTGTAAAGTGTAACTGCTTAAATTCCGTGGAAGTGTCATCAGAGAAAGGAGAATTACTTGGTTATATAAGGGGTTAATGATAAATTGTAGTCATTAATTGAAAATGTTGTGTTAAAATTGATATAGACTTAACGTTGGTAAAGATGGTAAGGGAAAAGAATGAATCGTGACTGTATAGAAACTCTGATTTCGGAACAGTCGGTATTGTTTGGGAACCATGGAGAAAGGGTTACTCTTGTATGATGGCAAAAATGTGATGTATGAACTGCTTTTGGTTCTATTCACGATTAATTTTGTGATAATGTGGCGTTAAGTGCCTAATTGTGTGTTGTTGGGTATGATCCTGGGATCTATGTTGAAGCTATGGTTCGAATATCTGTGATATTTGTGTCATGTTAGAATCCCACAACAAACAAAGAAATGGTCAATGGACAATATCACCTCCAAGACCGGTCTTTGGTCTAGTGATGTATTACTCGATGCAAATGTCTGCAACACAAAAAAGGATAAAGGTTTAAATAATTCCCTCAGCACAATGTCAAATCTTTTTACTTACAACTCCTTTGGCTCCATCATGAGTAGGATTTTCCAGGAGCCATAGTATAGTATTACTAAGTGGACAAGAACCTCCCTTATTTTTCTTTTTGTGTTCGTTCATCGTCTTCTTAACTGGGACAGGGGAGGAAATAGAAGACGAAAAAATAGCTGTCGCGGGTAATTCTTTCAAGTTTCCAAGGCAGCCATCTTACATATGGGACAGGTATTCTTCAGGACCAACCACTGCTTAATGCAATTAGTATGGAATTCATGCCCACAATTCAACATGCCCATGATATCTCCAGCTGTGTATTCCTCCTGATTTTTAGTGCAAGAAATAGGACAAACTTTAGCTAACAAATCCGCCAAAAAGTTTGTTCTGGGATAACTATTATATAGTAATATATGTAAAAACATCAGATAAGATACTTACCTGACATATACAACAAGGTTCCAAGTTGGATGAGGACCGTCCACGTACAGATCCATGCTTCCGCTGTTTCATATTAACCGAAATGGTTTCTTCACTCAAGCCTGTGTTTACATTTCCTATACGTTCTTCCAAAGCCAATAGTTCCTAACAGATGAAGCGATCAGTGAGACCTGCATCTAGAAATTTAGTGACAACAAAACTAAACTACATTACCTCATAGGACATATTATCAACGTCGAGCCTCATGGCCCTATGCCTATCATGGAACTCAGCAACTCCATTGATAAATGGATCAACCAACATGTAGTCCTGAGAAAGTGTCCACAAAAGTCACCATAAATTCTTCATCAGTAAGAAGTCAGCAAATAAAGTAGCCAGGCAAAATTGAGCTATTCTAATTGGCTAGCAGTAACAAGTTCATAATTTAGCAGTTGGATCAGGTAATGAGCATTTTTAATAAAGGATGAAGGGTTGGAAAGGACCCTGTCCAATGAAGAAGACTGCACCAAGAGAGCTCTCTTCTAACAGGGAATCAAGAATTAGAACCTTCATAATGAAAAATCAGATGCAATTTGATCTTGTCATCGAGACTAGTTAAATAACTGGCTCCGAAAACTTAAAATCTCTTATCCATCCAAATTGCAATCAGAAAATTCAAACTCGCTCTTTCTTCTTTAGATCATTGGAAAACTCAAACTGACTCGATCAGAAATAATAATAAGTCTTTTTTCCTCATCCAGGCAATAATGTTAATGAAGGCTGTTAAGTCCCACATCCCTGGGTGGGAGGCAAATCTATATCCTTACATGGTCTTGGGCAATCCTCACCTCTTGAGCTAGCTTTTGGGGTTGAGTAAAGCCCAAGATCCATTTCTTTATGCAGGCCATATAATCCTTACCTTTCTCACCAAAGCTAACATAGCACAGCTTACAAGTATTAGAATAATGCAAATGTTTTCAAACTTTCAGGGCTTTGAAAAGGATTAAAAGTATATGGATGTACACAATTTCAGATAACAAGCTGCAACTCATTTCTGCTAAATATATATTCATCGAATTATTATAAGGATTGAGATAAAACCTCTGATCTCAAGTTTTCGACTCTCTGCATGGCATTCAGGACTTGACGAATCTGTTGAGCATAAGTGGAGAAAAGGTTAATCAGCACTGACAAAGTTTCCAATTCAGCAAGGGAAGTGGAAATTATTGGCAGGTTTAGAGCAACTCAAAATCAAGACATGTAAAAATAACAAGGATAGCAGCATAAGTGGTGAACCATTACAAATCAAATTCATAGATTGGACAAACCAAATAGCATGGCAAACACGGTTATTGGTAAAACCATAACATATTGGTTGCTGTTTAGCCTAAAGTGATCACTGATGAGTGCTAACAAGCCACTTTAAATTCATTGACCAAACGAATCCAACTGGAATTAAAGCTATTTAAACAAAGCAATAAATAAAGAGAAGTCTTCGGGAGGATAAAATACCAATGGGGTCAAATATCTTTTACATCAATCATGCCAGATACAAGACAACCAAGTTAAGACACCTACATATACCAAACACAACAGCTTTAGATATTATTATGGAAAGCAAACCTCATACCAGTCTGTGTCGACCCTCAACATCAGCAGCTAAAGCACGCCAACCATCCACATCATCACCTGGATCAACCATCAAACTCGATCTAAGATGTGGTTGACGGTTACCCCGGCTACTATATCGGGAAGACATCACTGGCTCCTCTGAGGAAGAAGCAGCTGAAGGCAGCAGAGAAGAATGACCTCTCTGACTTCCAGACTCGGGCTCACCTGATGGAAAGAGAACCCAAGGAGCAAATTCTGGTAATCCATCATAGCTAGTAGTTGCTGAATTCTGATTAGCCCATGCAGTAGGAGAATTACGTGCTCTTGAACCAGGACCCACTGCAGAGCTAGGAATATTTCTAGAAGAGGTTGCGTTTGCAGTAGCTAAGCTCCAATTTGTGGGGTCAAGTACCATATTTCTTGTCTCAGGAACTGGAACAAATGGATGGGACTCCCCATTATTTCTGACAATACTGAAGTTAGCTTCATCTCCCAATGAAGCACCTCTATCTCCAGAAATCATTGATGAACTACTGCCTCGTGAACTAGGAGATGCATCCCAGGGAAGCGAGTGAAAACCTCTAGAAAAACCAGGAACTTGCATCATGTGAGACTGGCTTCCAAGGTTACCTGAATTCATTGGCAGTGAAAATGGTTGTCTCGAGTCCAAAGAGCTTGTTACTGAGGCAGATCCAGGTGGCACATGGGCAGGGCTGACACTAGAATGCCCTACAGTAGTGCCAATCGGTAGTAAACCAGATGTAATGAGATCCTGATTCACAAGATTTGCTATAGCACCAAAATTTCTTGCAGAGCTTTCTGCAATTCCACCAGCACTTAATGGAGGAAATACATCAGAAGCAGACATACTTGTACCAACCCCATTTCTTGGATAAGTATTTTCCAGATAACCAACATTCTGCATATTTACAGAACGGGGTAGTATGTTTAAGCTGCTCGAAGCATTATTACTACTTGGATAGTTATGCTGTACAGTGGTCTCAGGTCCTGCATTGGAGCTTGAACTTCCACCTGCAAAAGAATGTCCAGAATTGCCTTCAATAGCCTTGCGCTTGCAAGATGAACCCCAATTATCCATAGAAGAACTTGATACATTACTTTTCCCTGTCAAATAACCAGAACTACCTGTAAAGGTACCACTGTCATCAGATGCACCAAAAGCCGGAGGACGCACCGCTGCCGACCTATCAGATTTGTGAAGTGGAGGTACACTTGTTCGCATGACCAGACGACCATCATCATTATTGTATCCACCGCTCAAATTAGCATTTACTGGACTATGATCCAAGGTAAGGCTTGATGATACACTAGGAGGCCTGCCAATTACATGATTGCCACCATAACCGCTTGTAGAAAAGACATTAGAAGGTTCAAATCGGTGTTCTGACCTTGGATTAATCATAACATAATCATTTGATGAAGTCGTCCAACCTTGTCCTATTTTCAAGTCACTGCCACGTGTGCGGTCATGCAAATTAGCAGTGGAGCTGGATTCACCTTGATCCCAGCCACTAAATCTTTGAGCATTATAATTAACGCCATTAACATAACTAGGATTTCTTCCAGAAGGAGAAAGCATGGGATTTGACAATCGATTCTCTACTGGATTCCGAAAGCTATCCCAGGGAGCTGTCGCATCCATGGCAGCATTATTTGAAACGGATCCCTGGTTAAGATCAATGTTTTCTGGAAAGGAGTCCAAAACACTTCTGTCCCCTTGCATGTGGGTCATTTTGAGAAACACAAGGGCCTTAAGAGCACCAGTGAAGGAATCCTCTAAAAGATCCACATTAACAGAAGTTGAGAGCGGAAAAA
This sequence comes from Solanum piurae, assembly GCA_029582685.1. NCBI lineage: Eukaryota > Viridiplantae > Streptophyta > Magnoliopsida > Solanales > Solanaceae > Solanum > Solanum piurae. Next base: position 11,446 of record JAJOOO010002282.1, read on the forward strand.
GGTTACAACATAATCTAAGTTTTAGCTGTTCAAAAAAATTTATGGAAAACTGAAATTGGTTTATGTACAACTAGCAACTTAGAGATCATCTATTCCGATTTCCAAGTATGTAAAGAATATGTTTAAATTATGCCAACATAGTGTATAGCGGTCACAATCTGAGTAAAAACCACAATACAACTGCAAAGCATTAGATGATCATGAATTGAAGAATTTCAGCAAGCACCAATCATTAACACATAAACAAAGACAACTGTGAGAAAGCACTCTACAATCACATTAATGCTCATCAAACAACGATCATTCAATTTGTTCTCTAGATTTGACGTGCCAGTGAAGAACAAAACGAGCTATGTTACATGGAAACAAGTGCCTCTATCTAATAATCATGTACCGATCGAAAAGTAGGATTGGTCATCACCTAAGTTTAGGATTTGATGATATGAATAGAAGAACATATACAGATAGAGGGATACAGCAGACCTATTTATTAGTTGCTAAATGATCAGTATAATTACAGTTGCTCAAAGGACATGTTTAGTCCATTGAAGCAATGAGCCCAACTCTTTTCTGCTTATCTGAAAGAAATTAAAGTTCTACTGTGCTACATTTAATATCATAATGCAACTTTTAAAGCAGTAAAACTTCCATCTAGTTGGACAAGTGAGGGTTGCTAAGTGGTTGAACACCTCCACCATAAACCGGTAGGTTGAGGGTTCGAGTCGATGGAGGGTAAGTAGAAACACTATTGATCCTCCTGATGGGGTTTGTGTGGGGGGCGGGGGGATTAAAGAAAACACTTCCATCTAGTTGCATACTTTTTGGAGTTGATAAATAACTGATTCATTAAGTCTTGCCTAAGACACATTATCCTTTGGCCATGTTCGGAGTTTGTCTTGTTCTCAAAAGAACTTTTTCTATTAAAAGCATTTTCTTTAAAAGAAGATAAAGCAAAAGCAAAATCCAAACCAAACTTACTTCCACAATAGCCTACAAATTTTCAATATTATCACCTTGACCCTCATTTCTCACCGTCATTTTTCTCTTTTAATGTTTCGGCTATATTTCTACACTACTATTATGTTCAACAAGCTCCATTAAAATTCCTCTAACATTAAGCTAATTTTCCAAAATATAAACTTACCATTTAACTTTTGTTTACTTTATATTTTTTATGTTACAAACTTAGTGGGCATTTATCCAAAAGACAGAAAATTTCAAGTATCTTGTGCTATTGTCCAAGGTAGTGGGAAGATTGACGATGATATCACAGATCGTATTGGTGCAGGGTGGATGAAATGGAGGCTTGCATCAGGAGTCTTGTGTGATAAAAAGGTGCCACCAAAACTTAAAGGCAAGTTATACAAAGTGGTGGTTAAACATACTATGTTGTATGGGGCAAAGTATTAGTCAGTCAAGAACTCTCACGTTCGAAGATGAAAGTTGCGGAAATAAGGATGCTAAGATGAATGTGTGGACTTACTAAGAGAGATAGGATTAGAAATGTAGATATCCGGGACAAGATGGGAGTCACTTCGGTGAAGGATAAGATGCAAGAAGCGAGGCTGGGGTGGTTCGAGCATGTGAAGAGAAGATGCACAGATGCCCTAAGTGCGGAGATGTGAGAGGTTGGCTATGGATGATATTTGGAGAGATAAAGGTAGGCCAAAGAAGTATAAGGGAGAGGCGATTACGTAGGACATGACATATCTTCAACTTACCGAGGACATGACCTTAGACTGGAGGCTATGGAGCATATGAATTAGGATAGATGGGTAGTAGGTAAGTTGAAATTGTTGACGTACCTTTCTATACTACTAATCGTAGTACTACTCTTGTAGTTTATTGGTCTTCGATCTCTATTACTATCTGTTCTTTCTTATACTTAGATTATAGTATTATTTTGTTGTAGTTGTTCCTTTTTTCCCAAGAATGTCATGTAATGTTGTCTTTAGTATTTCTTTAGCAAGTAGTTCAATGTTGTCTTCACATGCCATTATCTTTTTCCCCAACTACTTTGATGTGCTTCTTCTTGAGAAGAGGATTTATCGAAAATAGTTTATCTACCTTCCAAGGATAGTCTCTCTACCTTCCAAGGTAGGGGTAAGGTCTGCGTACACACTACCCTTCCCAAACCCCACTTGTGGGATAACACTAGGTATGTTGTTGTAAGCTAGAGGACATTTGGACATAAGCATTGTGAAATTTTAAGAGAACAATATTTTTTTTCAAGTTGCAAATGGTATTTGGAGTTGTGTTTGGACATGGTTACAAATTGGAGTTGTTTTTGGATTTTGTGAGTGATTTGGAGTGAAAATTGTGAAAACAGCCTTTTGAATTTCAAAAAATTGGAACAGTACTATGTCCAAACAGTTTTCCAGAAAAAGTGAAAACAATCTCCGACCAAATGGACACTTAATGTTAGGCTAATGCAACAACAACATACCCAGTGTACACAAATGAGGTCTGGGAGGATAAGATGTATGCAAGACCTTACCCCTACCTTTGCGGGATAGAGAGGTTGTCTTCGATAGACCCTCAGCTCAAAAGAGAAGTTAATATTAGGCTAATGCATGTCCTTTTAAAAAGTTCAATCATGATATTTGCATAACATTGAAGGAATTATTGATGTGAAGGTTTGAGGAAGAGCTTTGCAAAGGAAAAGATTGTCAAACATAGTTTCTTGTTTCTCGAGAAAACATCCAATCAAACCCATTGTTCTCTAAAATATTCATTCAAAGGGTCATCAAAACACATTGTTTTTTACAAAACATTTTTCAACAAATTTTTTGAGAAAAGAAAAGTAACTCTTCACCGAAAAACTGTCCTAATGTCACCTTAATATTTTGACCTGTCAAATTATAGTAAGTGCTAATATTAATATAATCAGACATACTACGAAAATTGGAAGTTTTTTTTTCCTAACTAATAATTAGTGATAACCAACGGTTTGGAGAAACTCTTAGGGATAAAGTACTTGCACTGAAACTGTTCAGTTATTATTAATTTTGGCTCCGTTTGCTGACATAAGCAAGCTAGTACTTATCCAATCTGCACCTTAATTATACTTTACAAATGAAAAGGTACGATTACATCACCAATTTATGATCTAGAAGCCACTAAATAGAATAAAAGAGTAAAACATAACTAAATTGCCCAAGTGAAATAGGAATCCCCAAAAGAAAGGTGACAAGGAAAGGTAAACTAAGCATTTTCAACTAACTTGTCATTTTTCCTCTAAACAACCCCCAACTGAAAGGAAAAAAAAGAACATGGACAAAGATGAATGTGATAACTATATACATAAAAAAATAACGATAAAAACAACAAACAACCTTTAAACCATCTCCCCAAACCCCAAAAGAAGAGGAAAAAAAAAGTCTAGATTTTCCCTCTAAACCATCCCCAACCTCAAAAGAAAAAAGAACAATAAGGTTTAAGGTAATAACGAACAAAATGGGAAATCAACAACAACAACAACAAAAAAAGAAGCAATAAGAAAGTGCGCACCTATTCAAAGTAAAAAGTGACGAAGCACAAGGGCTTTACGCAAAAGGCAAGAACGAAGTGCTTGTGTCTTCCAAGTTAAGTGCATAATTCAAACAAAAAAATATTGTACCCATGTACTCCCCCCTATTCCAATTTATGTGATGCACTTTCTTTTTTAGTTAGTTGCAAGAAAAATGATGCATTGCTATATGTAAAACAACTTAACTTTGAACTTTTCAATTTATCTTTAATGAGATATAGCCATAGAAATATCTATAACTTGTTTAAAACCACAAGTTTCAAAAGTTTTTCTTTCTGAAACTCTGTGCCGAGTTTAAATGCATCTCATACATTGGGAAGGAGGAAGTACGATTTTTTGTGCTTATAACTTCAAGCAACTAATTTCAGAATCCAACTATAATAATGATAGTAATAATCAAACAAGTAAATGTAAGCATCATGAACATATAAATTTCAATGTCCATGGGATGATAACTTCAATCACAAAATAGTTTGCGAGCTATTGTACAGGAGCGGGGTTTTTACCCTGTGCGCACCCAAAGGATAGCGGCTGCGGATTTCCCTTGTCATAAAAATAAAATAACTTCAATCACAAAATAGACTTCCAATTTTACCATATAAAAGTATACATTTACATCATAAAATATTTGACTGTTTTAGTAAAGTACTGAGATAGAATCATAAAAGAAGAAAGAAGCAAAAGAGAAGCTCAGAATAAGAAATGGCAGAGGGAGACACTTGCAACTAGAAGAAAGAGAAAAAGTTTGTGTTTGAAGAAGAAAGTAAAAAAGGAACATAGTATAAGCATTACAAACTCAAGCAGAAGTTAATGTTGCCAAAGAAAACATAACAGTACATGGAGACAAGTTCTATTGCTCAAACAGAAAAATGTCCATTTTTTCTTAAATCTCTTTTTCATCTCGTATAAAGAAACTAATCGCTTCTCCCCATAGAATTTTGCATCTCATTGCCTGGAATGCATGCTTCTGTAATGCACATTGTTCACACATGAAGTGATAACCCCTTGTATCACACCACTCCATTCCCTTTGAATATTGTAAAACATAAATATGGAGTCTTGGACAAAATGACTGTTTAAAGGTAGGTACTTAGCGCTAATCAAGATGCTTAAGTATTCCTAATAGATCGCAGACACAAAGTAGTATCACTAGCATATAAATGAAGTGATTAAGGTCTTTGAATAATGAGTACACATTGGATATGTATAAACAAGCACACAGGGAATACCAATTTTCACTCGTTCTTCAGCCATGCCTTTCAGTGAAGCTAAAGCAGTTGCTGCAGTCAGATCACTTCACGTGACAGATGAAACTATTGGGTGAAGAAATTTATCAAAGTGAGGGGACTGAATAACCAACAAATTTAACGTGACTAACACAATACAAGTACCACAAACTCAACTCAACAAAAGATGAAAATGTTCTTTCTCTTGGTGGAGACAACATAATTTGATAGCATCCACGGTGGTGCACCTCCATTTAAAGTTGAAGGGTTCAATGAAAAATCAAGAAGATGATAATCGAGGAAGAAGTGTCCAAGAATTGTGGCAAGAAGTGAGCTAAATGTTACATATATTTCTTGATCTAAGTACAAGTACACGAGAAGGAAGATTGGGGCCGCATGAGAACCCAATGGAGGGCCCCACATGAAGCCCAAGAGAAGCCGTATCATTTTTGGACATTATATTTGGGTGCAAATGTTGCACTTCTACCATTATTTTTGTTAGGTAGTTTTTGGAATAGTTTTACTTATTTTACTAGTTTAAAAGTTTCCTAGTTGTTATTATCATAAAAGTAGGATTTGAATCCCATGTTATTTGGGATTGGTTTCCTGTATATAGGGGTGAATTTTGTTATTTTCAAAAGACATGATCAATATCATTTGAGAGGTTTCTCTTTTTTACACGTTTGTGTGTGGTGACTATGAATTTATCATACAATCTTACAAGAACGATTCTTTAAGAGGTAAAATTAATTCCTAACTTGATATCTTTGGTTTTAACTAAAGTATATTAAATAATGTAATTAGTCTTCCACTAATTGTTGCCTCTAATATCTTCAAAATATGGGTCTGGATCACTTTTGATATATGTTCTTGAACTTGAATTGACACATACAGTATCATAATTAGTTTTAATCCGCTAATTTTGATACTAAGATCACTTAGATATCTTTAAGACTTTATCATAAAATTTGGATATTTTATTCTCAAATTTCACATATCTTCCGATTCTACTTTTTAATCTTAGTATTTTCTTTGGAAACAACCTCTCTACCTCCACGAGGTAGTGATAAGGTCTACTACATTCTACCCTCCCAACACTTCAATGTGGGATTTCACTGGGTATGATTTTTGTTTCCGCATTCTTTTCTTGTTTATTCAAATAATCCAATTCTTATCATAATCCTTGCTATTTCCCTATACTTAGTAGAAACTAGAATGTTCAAATGACAAAAACAAAGAAAAATTCTCATGCCCGAGAAAGCAATCATCGACATTATTCAGTATTTTGTCAAGAAAAAAACAGCTAACTTGACTGCTCATGCCTACTGTCAAGGATGAAAATGGATATTAATAACCAGATAAAAAAGGATTAACATGAAAAATCACCAGGAGATTTGGTTTTGTAGCCCTCTACAAACTTGTTTTTAGTTTTATGTCCTCATAGCAATAGATCTGAAAAGGTCATTTTCTTCTATCCAATTCGTAAGTGGCCTAAGAGATCAGTTCCTCCAAATTACCCAACAACAAAATATCTCAATTCTAAGTTAATTGGAGTCTAGTATATGAATCATTTAATGCCTTACTGCTCTATTCAAGTCCATTTCATTCCAATACTAAGTGGAGTATTTTTTTTTAACACAACATAAGGGTTCTGTACATTTCACACTTACCCCAACAAGAACATACAATATCTAAGTAACTCGTGAGCTGTCCGATAATGGAAGGAGAAAAAACTCAAAAAATTTCCCCAAATGTGGTTGCTGTTAATATCACAACTTCGTGATTATCACCAAAACCCAACAACTATGACCAATAAAGTCAAATCATCGATATCACCGAGCTAGTTTTACAAGCAACTGAAAATTCAAAAAGTCGGTCAAAATCGAGCAATCCAACACAAAAGGAACAAAATTGATTAAAACCCAATATTAATATCAATAATTGAACTCAGTAGAATCATAGATCCTAATTTTAAAAAAAATCAAACAAATACCATTTCTCTATAAGAGCAAAAACTAAACAGTGAATTCAAGGGAGAAATAAAAGAACCAGAAGTTGAAATTTAGCCTATATATATGTATGAGCAGGAAAATTAATGGTTCGAGGAGAGAACCTGAGAATCAGATGGAGAAGATGATCGACCAATTTCTGGTTGAAAACTTAGATTATTGGATTTGTTAAAGTGGGTGTAAAGCTACATATCCATTGATGACGGTTTTATCATGGTGCTAGCAAATCGACAAGAATATGCCGCTCGAGAGCATATGGATAGATGAGAACAAAGAGAAAGAGAAAGAGAAAGAGAGAGAGTTTTTGGGTGTCTGTGTAGGTGTGGCTCTCAGAGAAAGAGGGAGTAGGGGAACACAGAGCCAAAGAGAAGGATTAAGCATTGGTAATTGTGTATTGGCCTAACCGATTGGTGGCCACCTAAAGTCAACATCAATTTTCAGTTAGACACATTAATTAAGCTTTGTTCATTTTAGACATCTCATGTCATGCTCAACTGTATCATTTTGATGCTTTTTCCACAATCTGTCAAATTTGTAAGGTGTGTGTAACACACTCGCTGATAACGTGTCAAAGTGACAAATTAAATAAAGACACGTGATATATATACAAAAAATAATTATTAAATGATGAATCTTGAGTAGGAAAAAAACTACCACTGACTCATTGACATGTGACATTTCTTTAACTAAATAATTAAAAAAAATCACTTTTAATAAAAAGAAAATTATACGCACACCACCCCAAATTGTCTTCTCTACTACCCACCCCCACCTCAAACCCCAATCCCTCTCTCTCACCCAGATTTTCTTCTCCACCCAGCACCACCCCCGACCCTCTTCCACCCAAATGTGTCAAAAGAAGAAGCTTTTTTTTGTTTGTTTTTGTCACTTTGTGAATGTTGTGAGATAAGAACGTCTTTTTTCTAATAGATTGATGTTTGAATGCTTGATTTGGTGAATGTGGTAATGTATTTGTTTGACCTTTTTGGGTTGTTTTTTTTCCTTTTTTACTGGATTTCTAGGTCAATGCAAGTAAAAAATTAGTTCTTTGGTACATAAATATGGAGTCCCAAACTTTCTACTAAAAATTATATAGCTTATCTATTTGATTTGGACTTTTTCTGTGATTATGATGTGAGAAGGCATACAAATGGATTGGAACGCTAAAATTGTTTGTTGTGAATGTAGGATTTGATAATTGAAAATATGATTTCTTGCCATTTCTGAGTGTGTTGTTTTTTTCTTGAAATTTATGTTGATTTTCTCAAATTATTTTGAGGAGGAAGAAGGACAACAAAATAAGTGAAAGTATTTAAGCTTAAAATTTATGGGCGCTAGAATTCACTTTTTGTTTGTGGCATCGTCAAATTTATTTCACCATGGAAAGAGTTCAAGCTTGAAAAATGATAGCCAAAAAATGGGGAAGAAGAAGAAAAAAAATTAAAATTTGGTAAAATGAGGCTCTCACACGCGTCCAGTGAGTGTATCACACTTGCTATGCCATCTCAGCAGACAGTGTCAAATTGACACAGTAGGACATGACATGAGGTGTCTAAAATGAACGAAGCTTAGTTAAGGTGTCTAAGTGAAAATTAGTGCCAACTTTAGGTAGCCACCAATGGGTTTGCCCTTGTGTATTTATTTTATTATCTATATCTATCTATCTATACTACCTTAAAAGCATGAACTCCTAAACTAAATGTTGAATTACTATAATACCCTCAATTAAAAGTACTCAATTTATTTTATTTATTAATTTAATTATTTGTATTATGTTAAATGTAGATACCCTTTCATATTAAAAGGGTTGTGATTTTCTCAAAGAGATGTGACTTTTCCAAAGGGTTGCGACTTTTTTGATAGGTTTTGACATTTTCGATGAGTTGTAACTTTTGCAAAACGTTGTGATTTTTCTGATGAGCAGTGACTTTTTCAAAAGGCTGTAACTTTTCTGATAAGGAACAAATAGCACCTATTCATACTACTATTTGTTAGCTATAAATAGAGGGTTTCTTCTCACTTTTAAACTACGATTTTTGAAAGTTTTCTACTCTTCTTCTTCTTAAATAATCTAAGGGTTATTTGCAACAGTTGATTAAGTAAAAAATTCAACGAAATTCGAGGTACATAAGAAAGAGTTGTTGAACAAATTGTAGCAAATCATTCATAAATTCACACTCGTATTTTTTCTTACGATTTTCATGAGTTAACAGTGACAAAAAGCTGTGGGAAATACAATAATAATAAGCAAATATGAAAAAAGTCACATGATTTGGGTAAGACATTTTTTCTTTGGTTTTTTTTACCCTCAAATTAAGCAGTTTCTTTCCGATTTTGTTAAAACAACGGGCATCAACGTTGTCCATTGAATAAAAAATAGATTTTCACCTTTAATTATAATATGATAATATAGACATGATAATAATTATGTTTTAATAGATATGTAAGTAAAAATAAACGAAGAAAGTAAAGTGTTGGTGACAAGAGGTTTTAATCAAATGGAACACTATAGTGAATATAGCATGAAAATATATCTTCGTCTTCGTTCTTCATTGGCTATGTACCGTTCTATATATTTTTTTCCTATTATTTTCTGTTAATTTTAATTTGAGAAAATTTTATGTCAGGAAAAAGGAGAAGACTACAATTCTACAAAGATAAGGTACAAACTTAAATAAATGAAATATTTTTCACCAATGGTGATGTTGTTCATATATTAAAATTAAATTATGTTACTAAAATATATATGTATATCTAAAAAAAAGAATTGTTCAAGCTAAATATTTGACATACACTCAAACCTCAATTTAACCATCATTCGTTATAACAATAAAATACCTTTTATTGTAGAATTACCTCTCTATGATAGTATTACTAAAATATTAATTGGTAAAAGATAGATTACGTATAAAGATAAAATATTGAAATATGTATTGTAATCCTTATTAGTGTCATGCACTGTAACACCCCGTATCCTAGATAGACCAAAAATGCAGATTTTGAGAAGTTGCAGGTGCAACTTACGGTCACCATCCACGGACCGTAGATCAGACCACGGTCCGTGCTGGAGGTCCGTGGTTTACCACTGCAGCCCCTCCCCAGAACTCAGTCAGAAAATCGGCTAAGTCCCGACTCACGGACAGACCTACGGTCCGTAGATCAGACCACGGACTGTGGTCTGTGTCCG
>JAJOOO010002283.1:0-25764 GCA_029582685.1 Solanum piurae
AAAAAAAATTAGATGCAAATATATCAAGAAGATACAAGATCAATCTGAGATGTCTGGCCAACCTAAAGACTATAAATCAAAAGATAAGTTGTCTCATTATATTCAGTTTCAAATAGTTACGATCATTACTTTCATTACACATTTTGGATATTTTGTTAATTTAGGAGATAGTATGCTTGATGAGAGATGTATATATAGATGTAGTAAGTATCCGTCATCAACAGATGTAATAGTTCCTTTCTCAGAAGCGTGTATTTTAGTATTTGAGAGGAAGAGAACTCAATGAACCATTATTCTTAATGATAGTGTGTATTTTGTTTTAGGAGAACTCAATGAACCATTATTCAAATTAAGTCAAATAAATTTAGCTAAATAGTTAATTATCGGATAACCACGTATTAGCGGGCATTTCGGGTGCTTTCAAACCCTTCTCGAAATGCTAATAAGAACCCTGAACCCCTTTTAAGTTTTCATTAGCTTTCTGTTTTAGTCTTTTGAAAACGATAGTTTTCTTAATTTTACTTAAAAATTAAGTGGCGACTCTTAAAACCAGTCTTAAATATATTTTCTTAATAAAACATTAGTTCCCTTATACTCTTTCTCAAACTCCTCTTTACTTCCTCAAAATTCTGTTTAAACACAAACGTCGACTTTAAAAGATGCTTAAAAGTCATAACTAAAATAGGGGTCATGCTGAAATGTAAACATGAGCGGATCAACTCAAGGATATCAATAATAGTATAGAAAACTCAGTACTCAGAACTCAAGAACTCATAACTCAACTATATTACTCATCTCAAGAATACTCAATTCGTAGGGTTCATGCTGAAATATAGAGATGAACGAATCAACTCAAGAATCTTATTACATAACATATAGCACTTCAATAATTAGTAATAGAATTTCAAAAGGAATTAGGAACTCAAGAACTCAAAATCAACTCAATAAAAGCTTTGGAACTTTTCTCTAACTCACTTTAGTTTTGAATGTGCATTAAGACATGTGATAGGAATATGTAGGAATTCTCAAAGGTAACTGGAGCCTATAAGAGCTAATACAGAGAAGCAAAAAATAGTCACGGCTTAAAGGAACACGTTCGAATGAAACACGGAAGAGATCGGCCAGGCGACCCCTGGAGCATTGTTGGCGAGGGTCGCCAGGCACAAAACTTCAGCCCCAAGTTTGGGGTGCACTGCTGGTGCAGGGTGCCAAGCCCCAAACTACTGGGTCTAGGCCTAGGCATAATATGGTTAAAACCGAAAAAATTGTCTGAATTAATTTTTTTAAATTTTGATTTCGATTTTTCGGTTATTTCGGTCGATTTCGATTTCAAATTTCAATATTTTGGTTTTTCAGTTTTTTAGCTAAAGAAAATCGATTAACCGAAAAACCAAAATTATATATATATATTTTACACCCTTAATTAAATTACTTTAGTCTTCAGCCCATGCTCCAGCCGGCCCATTACCCATAGCCCACAAATGTGACCCAAATTCCAATCAGAATTGAAATTCGTAAAGTGAAAGAGTGAAATCCCTAACTTCCATCTCTCAACTCTCGTCCTTCTTCTCTTAAGTTCAGGCCAGCCGCTGCCCAGTCCTCGCTGAGTCGCAAACCGCTTCTCATTGGCCATTGCTCAGTGCTCGCTCACGAGTGACGCCCCGAAGGTCAGTGCTCATCGCGTCCCAACTCTCATGTTGAATACTTATATTGAATTAGTCAACCTCATACCTTAAAATACAGACCATAGGACATTTAAAACTAGATCATATTTGAAACTTCATAAAATCTCAAATTTGTTTCTTTTTGCTGTAGTGATATTCTCAAATGCACATTTATGTTTTTACTTTAAAAAGTACTTATGAGAAAGCAAAACATGAAAGAACCCTATCATATAAAAAACAATGTCTTGAAGAGAATACACAGATCATGGTACTATTAAAGTGCAAAACTTGTCTATCCTAGTTCCTGGGACTGTTTTCAGATTCCCTTCGATCTTCAAATCCGAATTGTCATCTCATGTTACAACATTGAGGCCGGCCTAGCTGTTGTAATTTGTTCAACATACAAATCATTTGTTTAGGGGACTCGTAAATTAGGATGTGTTTGTACATGTATAACTTGTGAATGCTATTAATGTAATACCAAACATTATTTGCTATTGCTATGGCCCATGAAGATTCATATTCAGTTGATAGATACATATACATCCTCATCCTTTGGATGCAGTCTGTTAGTGTGTTGTTCTGTTGCATTTGCTGCTGCTGGTAGGTATTACTCTTACTGTGTAATTAGTAATGTGTTGGACGTTAGCTTAGCTTGTTTGGTGTTACTCTTTGTTTGTTTTTGGGTTCCTTGTATCTGGAAAAAAAAAGTGAGACATACTTAGAACATAAAAAAATGAACAAAAGTGATTGAATTTTGAAAATGTACCACTATTTATTAAATTTGGTTAAATCGAAACCGAATCGAAATTGTAATAACCGAATTTATTTCAATTTGGTTTGGTTTCACATTTTTGCCAAACCGAAAAACCGACCCGACCCAACCAAATGCCCACCCTTAGACTATTATCCACAAATGAACAACACGGGCTATCAAATTTCATTGCATTGATTTGGCTGTAATTTCTGAAATTGTGATAAAATTGCATAGCCATGTCTATTTTCGAATTTCAGAGAACAATGTAAATTTTTTAGTGAATGAAGTTCTATATATAATACACACATTTAAAGATGCAGTTTATCATGTAGTTGAAGTTTCCTTGTAAAGTGGACGGTTGTTGAGTAGTTATGAAACTGCTCTAATTTTTTACTTCTGTAATACTGATATATTTATACAAGTCCTAAAATATATATTGATGTGTATATTCATCAAATATGAAGATTCCAACTATTAAAAATTCCTAGATTAAATGGTTTTAAAAAAAGTCTTTACAAATTATTTTTTTGGAACCCCAGGATAACCCGCAGCCGCTACAACCTCTGCCCTTCGGGTAAGCACTCTGTGGTGAGCACTTTGTGCGCACTGAATAAACCCTCCACTGTGTAATCTTTACAAATTTATAAATTGAACTTTAAAAAAAAAATATAGACCTTTGATGACTTTTGACGGTGTTAGTGTTTATGTAAATTGAGGACTTTTGTCAATGTTTATATAACTGTCGTTTTTTTTAAAGTGTATAAATTAATTTGTTTTAAAATAGTAATTTTGTATGTATTTTGATGACTTTTGTCAGTGTTAGTGTTTATGTAAATTGAGGACTTTTGTCACTATTTATATAACTGCCGTTTTATTTTTTATTTTTAAAAAGTGTATAAATTAATTTTTTTAAAATAGTAAATATGTCCTAGATTATATTTCAAAAAATAATAATCTATTTAACGTTTATTGAAGAGGAGTTAAATAACCAATTGATCTTTATTTGACATGTGTATTTTTATTTCAAATTTTGAATTTAGAATATTTAATTAGTTATATAATATTTAATTATTTATAATTTAAAATTTTGAAAATTTATAGTGCTGACATGGGTCGTTTTTTCTTCTCCTATTATATATATAGATATAGATATATTAAGATTAAGATTATTAATAATTAATAATAATAATAATGACAGTTTTGATAATTTTTCACAGCTTAAAAATCATTTAAGTTTGTGGGATGATTACTTTCCTATCCCTTATTATATTTTTCTAATTCCAACATTACCCTCACTATCTAAGCCCTAATCTTTTCCGCTTTTCTTCATTCTTCACTGTCGCTCTTCTTTTCTCCATCTTTGCGATTCTTGGAGTTTTGCTCAGAGATTTCATTCTCATATCAAGCTTCTGGTAAGTTCTTCTCCATCAATTCAATCTCTCCATTTCGGAATATACATTATTCTTGAACCTTTTACTTGTTTATTTACTATTATTTCTGCTCCAAATAGACGAGTGAATGAATCATTGCTTTTATTTCTGTTTTTTTCAGTGAATTGTTGCATAAAAATAGGGTTTTGTGTAAAATTATTGCATAAAAATCAGATAACTGATGTTGCCGGATTTGGGATTAAAAATAGTAAAAGTTTCGCCTTTCTTTAGAGAATGATTGAAACTAGTTTAGGACGAAGTAATGCCTCAAAAAGTACTAATATCTCACCAATTTGTAGTACCATTATTACAATTAAAACCCAGAAAAAAAATCCCCAAACTTAATCCAAAATGTATATAAAGATGTAATCTTTTTAGCTCAATGGTTATAAAATTTGGATCTTTTCTTGAAAGCTGAGAGACTGATGTGAAGATTCATACTTACTAGCATAGGAAATAGTAGAAAGATGAATTGATAGCTGATATTGTCGATGGTTGTTCTCTGCTTTCTTTGAGGATACAATGCTCTCTGGTTTACTAGTGTTTATGGTTTTTCTTTTCTCTCCTTTCCCCCTCTTAGTTTTTTCTTTTAGCTTCTTCTCTGTCTAATTTTTTTTTCTTAAGAGAATGTAAAAAAATACAAGTTACTTCTAAAAATTATTTTCCTAACTAGTCATAGGAAATCGTATCCTCCTATATACTCGTTTTGTTCACTTGTACTTGTCATAATTCACTTCGTGAGAATCAATTTGACTAATTTTTAGAGTTAAATTCAATATTTGAAATGTTAAAATTTAGATGTTCGAAAACTATACGAGAAATACTACTAGTTGTAATCCTTCCTATGAATATGGTGATGAAAAATACATCTTTAAATGTTGGTCAAAATGCATGTAGTTTGACTTTCGAGAAGCGAGGAGGGAGTATAAAGTTATAACCAAGGTTGCAAACTTGCAATTCAATTTCTTTTACATCAATTTTTTCTTTTATATTTTGGTCTTTTTGGTGTTTTTCGTTTTTTTTGAAAAAAAAGTTTGTCAAGTTGATTCTTTAATCATGAATGACTTGTTCTTCTAGTTATTCCTTGAATTTGGGATGTCATAGTGAACAAAGAGGTGTTTCCTCGAGGCTTCTGTGCCTGTTGAAATGGATGTCAACTCTGATTGCTGTAATGACATAGGAGATTTTTTGAATGTAGCTAATTTCTGAAGGTTGCATCCTTCCTTGATAGTGTATTTAGGATTCTGAATCCCGGAAGCCTGCAATTTCTTTTCTGAATAAACAATGGGCACAACACTCCATTTAGTTGCAGTTCGAATTGATTCTCGATGAAATTTTGAGAGCAATCCTTAGTTGTCCATTTAGTAACTGTTGAAGCGAGATCACCAATAGCATTAGTTTCTTGACATGAGGTGCTCACGATTCAATTTTCAATGCTCTTTCTCTGGAATGATGAAAGTAAGGGGTAGAGTAAGTGCTGATTAAAAATAGTTTTATTGGAAGGTAAGTCTGTCATGATGTGTTCATAGTAGTGAATTATGCAATTCAGTCCAGATTACTAAGTCTTTATGCACAGAATTATGGGTGACAATACTTTTGGTTAATTCTCAAAAAAACTTTTGGAACGTCCAAAAAAAAGGTCGACAATAGATTGTGATGCTTGTCTTTGCGTGTTTTTGACAAGTTTTATTTGTAACAAATTTAATGTGTATTCTATGATGAGAGTTCTGAAGGGAAGGACAAAGGAGGAATACCCTGCTGGCATGTTCCTTCACAAGATTGAGGGTTTGAGTCACTAATGGAGCAAAGTGAAAAAGGCCCACTGTTAATCTCCTCTGTAATGGGGTCCTGGGGGGGGATGGGTTACCATATTCAACAGAAAAAGGAGCAAATCTTCAAGTTATCAAGGATTTTGATGCTTGAGTTTTTCTTTCCCTGATCACTGTATCACATGTTGCTGGCTTACTACTGTACTTCACATAATTTGATTATTAATTACACTAAATCTATTTGAATATTGTTTACACCTATTGGTAGAACTGGTGTTCTAATTTTGTAATGCTTGTGTTATGTCTATTCGTGGATTATATCGTATCTGACTTTCTCATTCCTATCGCAGAAGCTTTTCCAAATATGGCTGCATCGTCTTCTTCTTCTCGGTTGGTTCGTGGTAAGGGGATTTACTTGCTTTGATTGCTAATATGGAGCGGTATGATATACATTTGTGTGAGATGTGTGACTCTCATTCTTTTTCAATGATAATATACTAAAATGCCAATGATATTCTCTCTCCCCCTGCCTCATGGAAAAAGGTGATGTTGTTTCAGGCAGATAAACTAATTAAAAAAAAGGAGTGTGTAAATCAAATAAGAGTAAGTTTTAGGGGTTACAGTCCGGGATACTCCAAATTTTAATCTGCAGAGAGGCAGTTTACATCTTTGCTCATTGGTGGGTGTAATGAGCTCAGATTAGGTTTTGCATGTACATGTTCTAGTTATTCTCCACACAACACTCATTTTATATTTCTTGCATGGAGCAGCTCATAAACAGGAACTACATGTTTTGTCTCGAGTGATATAATGTATTACTGCCCCCTCCCAATTTGTATGGCACTTTCTGTATCCTGAGAGTATGACTAATCTGTGATTGGATTAGATCAACTCAATATTTTATAATTATAATTTAGATTCACAAACTATATGAAAAGTACCACAAATTGCAATTCTTCTCATGTCAACATTACAAAGAAATACTACATTTTAAAGTGTTGGTCAAAGTTCACATAGTTTGGATGTCGAAAAGCAAAAAGGGCCACCATATAAATTGGGTAAGAGGGAGTAGAGTTACATGTCGGACTATTTTTCCCTTTTTCTTTCTTTGGAATTTTTCCATCGGAAAAGGAGAAACGATTAAGTAGTGCATTCGTCCCTATTACCGACTAATCTACTCATTCAGTGGGGTTTGGTATCAAAATCTTTGAGAAGTGAATGTCATCTTCATTCTTTAGAGCATAGCAAGTAGAACTTAGATTTATAGTTGTTAAGGGAGGGTTTTACCCATTTACTGGTAAGTCTGGATCATTGGAGATTTATTCTCTTGTGTGAATAAGACTTCTGCTGAATCAATTTGCTCCATTCCAAGTTGTATACCCTCATTGTCCTAAATGATGTTTATGGACTCGTTTTTTCTACTTGATACAGCTTTTCTTTCTTGTTTCTTTTTAATGTTCTTAAAGGAAAAACAATTAACTGATACTTGGTCTCAAAGTTGCAGTGTGAAACTACTACACCTATAAGCTTATTTAATCATTTTTAAGTTGAACATGATAATTCAATTTGGAAAAAGGATGTAGTGTGATTTTTATCAGCCATAGCACCAACAAATTTTGCACTTAGACAACTTTGCAGAAATGGTTAATTGGTTATCCAATATTGATAGTTTTATGTGCATTACGATGCCCGTTAGCAACTGCAACTGGATACCATGCTCCCTGTACCAGCTCATTGAATCCACTGCCTTCCTATGCTATCCACATTGCCTAATCATCAGCTCTTCCTTATTTCCTTTTCTGTATGCATGGCCTGTGCTTAAATTTTTTTATGATGAAACTGCAGCAGTGGGTCGTTCATTGTTCAGTGGTCTTTGCAACAATGCTGATGGTTTAATGAGATCAACACACGAGATGATGTGCAATCATTTGTTATTCCAGGTTCGTCTGCTATGCTGTTTAATTCTCTCACTCCCAATACCCTAATCTTTTTCCGGTTTGCAATCTTAATCAGTCATTGAGCATGAAATTTGGATGTTGCGTGCATTTTGTCGACGCATGATATTATATAATATAATATCGCAAGCTACATCATTCATAAATCATACCTCACATTATGATATGCCCTTCTTACTGATCAAAAATTTCAAATGCTTAATTTTTATTAAAGGAAGCAACTTAACAACATCACATGGCTGAGTTGCTATGAAAAAGGTCTTGAAACTTATGAGTCGACTCTGCTAATTGAGTAGTATTTGAATTGTCTTTTGTTACAATGATTGTAAAGTTTTTCACCTATTTTTGGTCCTTTCAGCAACAAAGAACTTTCATACAAATGAGGACGAGTCTGAAAGTGGTAGACAATTCAGGGGCAAAGAGAGTTGCATGCATCCAAGCACTAAAGGGAAAGAAAGGAGCAAGATTAGGAGACACAATAGTTTGCTCAGTGAAGGAAGCTCAGCCAGGTGGTAAGGTAAAGAAAGGAGAAGTGCATTATGGTGTTGTTGTTCGTGCTGCTATGCCAAAGGGACGCTGTGATGGGAGCGAAGTAAAGTTTGATGACAATGCTGTGGTACTCATCAACAAGCATGGTGAACCCATTGGAACCAGAGTTTTTGGTCCAGTTCCCCATGAGTTGAGGAAAAAGAAGCATGTTAAAATTCTTAGTCTTGCAGAGCATATCGCCTAATGTTTCAGCCTCTTGGTTGTCAGGTACCTCTACTCAATGATTATTCAGTCGCGAGAGCCGATTGGAAGACAGTTTTGAATTTATTGTATTTGTAGGAACCTGTTGTTGTCCACAAGCTGCAGACGATGTTTCTTTTATCATCATAAACGTTTTGACTTGTACATATAATTGTTGGCCCACAAGGCACAGTGCTGTTTCTGCAACCAGTGGTCAAGGCACAATGTCCACAAACTGACTTGAAATAAATACATCACTAACACAATTATTGGACCCTTTTAGTGTCATTGTTGGAATGATGGGCTTATGTTTCTCACTTTTACAAAGAAAATATCATTTTCTTCTGTTCATTTTATAAGTGGCCAGAAGATCATAATTCCTCTCGTTTTTAATAACTATCATCTAATAATAACGCATGCACTTGAATCTACCGTTAGGTGATCGACACCAATGGAATTGGGCGTCATGTCCTTGTAGCTTACTGTGCTATTCATGGAAACTTGTTTCTATACCTTTAGGCCTAAAATGGTTAATAAAATTGGGCAAGTTTAGCGATGGGTTGTTCAACTCCCATTGACTCATGTATCTCACGTTATATACCTGAATAATCCTAACAGCTTTGTACGATTTTTGAACTATATATTACGTATATTTTGTTATAGATTTATAGTATGAAATTTCAAAGCAAGAGTGTTTAACTGATCAACTTTTACTATATGTGGCTACGCTACGCTACTGGTCGTAAGTTTTATCTAATTGAAGTAGGTAAAGAAACTTAATTTCATGATTGTCCAAATTCTTTTCGTGTTGCAAAATAAGTAGTTGAGGTTCAGATGATCCAACTCATGAATATGATACATGGCAGGCCATACTTTACATTTTATAGTGGCACATTCATTTTTCTTGGTACATACTGTGCCCCTCTTTCTCTCTGTTTCTGTCTTTCAACTCAGTAGCAAATTATAAAATGGCATCACTAGTGTTGCTGCTGGAAGCACTTATCAGATCTTGCGAGGACATCTATCTGCAAGGACAAGACGATGGGCTACTTCCCTATGCTGAAGAAACAGGCGATACTAATAGTAACACGAATTTGGTTACTCGAAACAAGGATTACTCTTACTATTACTGTGGCTGGATAGTTGAAGCTGAGGATGTTCCTAGCTGGAACATTATATCTTAGTGTTGTATTTGGCCCATAAAGAAATCCTAGAAACAGGGCCATTTCCAAGTGTATATAGTACTAGTACGCGTTTATGTAAGTTGTTTCTTTATCCCTGGTCTGATCTCTGTGTCGAATATAATGTCATTGTCAAGAAATGGAAGTTGGATCCAACTTAGTCCATAAACCCCTGCAGCAAACTTGTAAGCAGGGCCATATTTATGATATGATCAATTTAAATGTGATGTTAATTGGAAACGCGAAACATTATGTCCACTGTATATGTCTAGTGTGTAAATCAACTTTGAAGAAAAAAATATTATGCAAATAGCAGTGGATTTGAATTTTGGGCCTGGGGCTAACATTTTGGTGAAAATAATCGAACTACAAGTATTCTTCATTCATATTAATCAAAGAATGTAACAACTTGTCTGCTTTTGTCTTGCAACATCAAGAAAAGATAAAGGTGGAATGGTGTTATATAAGAAAGTTCATACTTAAGATGCACAATCTAGGTACATATGAAACGCGGTACATATGCTCGTGATAAATTTGTTATTTGTCACAACAACAACAACAAAAGGGTGTATAAAGTTGATTCTTGAGTTGGAACTAATAGGGATGTATAAGCCAAGAATTGCCATCAACATAATAGGTGTCAATAAAAGGCATGGCCTCTTCATCGTTGAGAATTCGTGCCCACGGAACTCTTCCTGTCATGTTGGCTCCTGGTCCACTGCACCTGTACTCCCCATAATACACTCTCCTACATCCATTTTTTCAACTTCATTGGCAAAACAATTTTGAAACTACTTATAAAAGATCAGTAAAAACCAAAAGACTTACGAGTCTCTAATTGTTTTACCCCAATCATTCCATCCTAGTGGAAGAACAATGCTGTCCATGTAAGTATAAGAGAAAATCACTCTAGAATAATCACCCCACGCTCTGCCTAAATAAACTGATCCTGTCCCTGTTATGGTGCTGTTCTTGAACGAGAATCCACTTAATATCGACGAATTTGTGCGTTTCTGGGCTGTCAGGGACGCTACTTTCTTTGCAACTGAGTTCAACTGGCAGTTCTATCCACATAATATGAAAATGTAATTAGATTTGGGACAATTGACTACGTACTTCTCATGTGAACGATGTGTATATAAGTTAGTTAAAATGCAACTGACCTCATATAGGGATCTACCATAGCCAAAGATGAAATCAACAGAGCCTTGAATGAAGCAATTGTTGAAATAGTGAAGTCCTTTGTGATCATAAAGTGTGTCTTGGCTTCCGTAGAAACTGCAGTTGTAAAATGCTGCTTTGTTTCCCGATATTCTTAGTGCCACTGCTTGTTCTCCTGCCGTTCCAACCACATGGGGTGCTGTATTCTGCAAAACCAAAGTGTTACCTCCAACCTTAGTGACGGATTTAGGATTGAACATCATATATTCAATTTTTAGCTTCTTATCGTTGAATTCATTGAAATTTTAAAATTTGATGGCATATAAAATAAATTGATTTTAATTCAACCATTCGTAACTTGTTATCTAAAAATAATTTTATCACACTGTGCGGCACTGATGATTTCATTAATAAGAATACTAGTTACTCCGTGATTGTTATAGCACTCCTATTACAAGTACTGACGATTTAGTACGTCCTCTGTTTAATGAAGAAAAGAGGACAATTTTAAAAAAAAGAATGACTTTTTTTCATATTTAGTACAGTAAGTTTTTAATTTGAACATTCTACGTAGCAAGTTTAAGACCACCACAAGGTTGAAAAGTCTCCCTTTATTTCGTAACTGTATGCCCAATCAAACTAAGACACTTAAATTGGAATGGTGAAAGTAATTTAATTTTAAAAACAGGTGACAGTATATGTTAATGCTTCTTCATTTTTTGTTTTATCTGTTGGAATAGTTTGTATGGCAGTAGAATTTAGGCTCCAACTACGAACTTGTAAAAACTCCATGTGACATACAAAGCTCAAGTAGAATACTGTCACGGATACGCGTGTTGGTGCATGTACCTTAAATTCGTATTTTAATTGTATGGATATTTCGTCTAATGAACAACTTAGCGAAAAATTCATTTGACAATATCATAAGAATATAGAAATTTACCTCAAAAATGACACTTGTGGCGATAAAATAATCGGCATCGACAGAAACAGTAGCACTTTGGAATGTCTTTAAAGGCGTACCACCGGTTCCAGTAGCTGAAGCTGTGTCATTTCCTGTAATCCGTGGCGGATCGCTACTATCACCCCGAAATGTCACAAATGGCAAACTTCTTGGAATGTTAATCTTTTCCCTACAATTTCACTTATTGTTGTCACAATAATACTACTACTTCTACTAAAGTTTTATCCAAGTCATCATTTGTTGTACTCGTTATAGTACCCCTAAAAAGAAATAAAGCACTCAAGATAGTAAATATAGTTTTTATATATAGTGAAGATTTTATCCACTAAATGTAGTTAAATACCTAATCTTATACACGTGTAAGAGAATTTTTTTCGCAATCAATATACTTTTAGTGGCCATAAAGTCACTTATTATATTTTAAAGGTACAAATCCATGTTTGCTATAAAAAAAATTATTTGCAATCGACTTTAGTTATATATATATTATAAAATTATATAAAAGTTAAACTCTTTTTAGATTATTAATCCGGGTTTAATTATTTAGCATATGTACCTCATTATAGTGTAATTGATTTTTTGTGAAGGAATGTCAATTGACATCCCCTTAGCATAAGGTGTCTCTACTACTATATCCTAATATGTTGAGTAAGTAATTAATCTGATTGCGTAAATATTTTTTATACCGTGATTATGTAATAATAATGAGGTACATACCTATAAACTCCGGGTTTGATGTCCAGTATGACCCTGCGCTTGTTATAGAGTGGAATGCTAGCAAGAGCTTCCTTGATAGTGTTGAAGTTGCCACTTCCATCTTGACTCACACTGATTACCATTTTGTTCATCTCTGCGTATATAAGTTTTGGATCTAAGCTGTTACTAACAGGAGCTGGAGGAACATGTTGTTTTTTGTGTTTGATTGATTCTTGCATCCATTTCAAACTTGCTTCTCTCTTTCTACTATTGTAGTGTTTCACATTCAAAGATATCCATTCATCAAAATTCTCATTGTCTTTTTCTTGTGAAGTCAATGGCATGAGTAGCATGGAAATGAAGAACAATAATAGAATAAGTGTGGAAGCTGATGCCATTGAGTTAGAATGGGTAGGTGTGGAAGAATAAATAACTATAATTATCCAATATTAAGCACTATATATCTTTGTGTTTGCATGATCACAATTCACATGCATATATATATATATATATATATTGATAAAAGAAAAAGGTATTGTGGTTAGGTTTGGTCTTATCTTGACCTGTATTTACAAAACTGGCCATCACTATGGTATATTGGGAAAATGGTCTGATATGTCCCTCAATTTTGCTATTTAGAACTGATATATTCGTCGTTATGAAAATGGCTCATATATACCCCTACTGTTATATAAATGGATCATATATACTCTTTTCCTTTAACGGTAAAGATTTATATGAGTCACTTTTATAACAAGAGGGTATATCAGCTCTAAATGGAAAAATTGAGAGGTATATCGTAAATATAAGTCAAAATTAGTTAATATAGATTTATAAATAAAAAACATCATTTGTAGATAACGTCGATATATATGCACCATATTTTTTTTAATAGAGTATATCCGTTCTGAATCGGAAAGTTGAAGTGATATAGTTGCCTCTTTTTCCTTAAGAAAACTAATATTTCATGGTATGCATGACATCAGTAACTAAACTTTCATGGTATGCATGACATCAGTAACTAAACTTTCATGGTATGCATGACATCACTGAATGATAAGCTTCAATCATTTAAAAATAAAAATTGAAGTAGTAATTAATTTTTTTAACATATTCGCTGACAGAGCAGCATTTTTGCAGGAAAAAAAATGAAAATTACATTTCACTAACAGTATAGTGAAAGGAAGAAAAAATTGACCGTTTTAACTATGAACTCGTATATTTGACCCCAACTATTAATAGAGGATAAATATATTTCATTTCACATAATTAAGGTGCAAATTTAACCTTTGACTTAATTTAAATTTTAAAGCCCACAATATAGAAAAAAGATTACACACTTGATATGATTTAATTGTTTATAATTACAGGTTCTCTCTATATCAACCAACTAATTACTATATTAATATGCGAATGCAACGTTGTGACATTGAATTCATCTAGAACAATACTTTAGACGCAAAACATAAATTTGAAGGTAGAAATCCACGAAAATTAAAATACAATAAATAATACTTATACTTAAATTCATAAGTATAAAAATGTAATAATATTAATAGTAAGAAGCTTAAAGGCTGAAATCATATATAAATTCATATTAGGTTTGATATATATGCAAAGTTATCTGTAGTGGTAAATTAATATTCTCTCCTCCTTTCCTTTTTAATTTATTTCGAAAAAACGAATCTTTTCTTTTTCCAGCAATATTTTAATTTCAACATTTCATGTGACATATTTAATGCCATAAGATTAAATGATATTTTGATATAATTTTAATTTAGGATCACAAATTAAAGAAAAAATCTTTATTGTCTTAAACTTCGTAACAAATTAAACTAGACTATTCTTTTTTAAACGGATCTAGTGTATTACAGGATTTTGTAATAAGTTGGAAAAGAAAGAAGGGAAATGGGTTGCGCTAGTGTGGAAAGCATTATAAGCAGTTTAGGGGTCCCTACCCTGTGAAAGGTGTTGGGTCGCAGCTGTGGTGCAAACCCATGTTTCAATTAGTGCCAAAAAATTTGGAGATATGAGTGGCCACGAGATGAGGGATAATTAGCTGTATTCCAATTCAACTTGTTTGTTTGTCCGAGTTAATATCTCGAAAGATCGCTCAATTTTAACAATTTATCTAACAAAATCATTAAACTTTATTTCGTATCAATAAAATTATTCAGCTTAATCTTTTGTATCAAAAAAATCATAACTAGATTTATCTTTAAAAAGCCAAGATTTTAAAAACTTTGGTCCATATCCTGCTGTCACCTGACAACAATTGAATTTCATTCACTGTTTAATATTATTATGTTTATCACTTCCCTAATTGAATTCCAGTTAACTAAGAAGTGGGAAATATGTTTATATGTACTGTATAATTTAGTTGAATAACAAATGATATTAAAGGAATAAATAGTATATATGTGTGTGTTTTTGTATATATAATTACTTGTATGAGTATCTTTTAATAAATAATTATTGATTTTAGTGATACTTTTCATTTATTACCATTTATAGCAATACTATGTTACATCTGCAATATGTATTAAAAGTAAATTATGTATGCAATACATATGTATTATACTGTTTTTTAAAATATATTATGCTTGTTTGGTAATAAATTGACATATTGTATTAAAATGTGTGATAAATATATTATCCATCAATAAAACTTGTATTATATGTGAATAATAAATTGTTCTAGTATTAAAATTGTATTATAAATGTATTAAAAGTGATCAAATGATTATTATTATTTTTGCTATAAATGGTAATATTTTTTAAATATAGTATATTTATGTAAGTTTCCCCTTTGTATATTTGTGGTCAAAATGGCATCTAAAAGATCCAATTCCATAGCCATTTTATTACTCTTTTTCCTTATAAACTTCTCCGTAGTAGATTCAGGGAATAAAATTTGTGCACATCGCCCTGTAAAACCTTAAATTCTTACTTCCATGACATAATCTATAATGGTGAATGTCAAAAAGGGAACATCAGCCGTAGTGGGAGCTCCATCTAGCAGGGGAAAATTGTGCAACTTTGGCTGGACAAAATTAATATATATATTTTGGAGATTTAGTTGTATTTAATTTGATGATCCAATTACATTGGATAATTAATAATATTCAGAGCAAAAGGTCTATAAGCATTATATATTTTTAATGATAAATTTATTTCAACGACTTTATTAATACACAAGTCTAAATTAAGTGATTTTATTGATACAAAGGTCTAAATTGAGTGATTTTATTGATATAAAATAAACTTTAATAATTTTACTTGATAAATTGTTAAAGTTGAGTGACCTTTTGAGATATTGACTCTTGTTTGTCCATAGTGTTACATTGTTAATCCCATTCGAGTTGTAGAGAAATTTATTAACTCCTCATTCATTAACACAACAAAAGAGATCAAAATTATCCTAATCTCTCATTTTAGACTGATAAAGTTAAAAGTGGTGTGAGAAGATAGCCCTAAGAGTGAAGGGTATATATACCCCAACGCATCAATTAATTAAGTACTACTCCATATGTTGTTATAATAAAAAATAAATAATGTTGATAGTGGAGAAGAGGAGGACCTGCAAGCAACTTGGTGGAATTAGGACTACTCATAACTACTGACCCCATACTGCATATTCAACAATAGTCAATATTGTCTCAATTCTGTCCAAAATGTCAACTCAATATTCTTCTACACAAATTACTCGGAATTAAACTTCCTATGTTAATAGGTCAATTGATTGGTTACTTGAACTCACACCTTGTTGATTCTAGATAATATCCCAATTTCACAAGGTAATTGACTCTCTTTTTTCCGGGATATTATTACTATAGATATTGACACTATTATGATCAATGAACTTACCAAAATACCCCTCCAGGAGAAGCTTGGTTATTCACCTTTCTACGTGAGATTAGTTACCCATAGCCCGTGGAAAGCACATACCCAATAACATTAAGTCATATATATAATTTACGCTGTAATAATACTTCATCAATAATAATAATAGAATCATAGGCAAAGCAATTAATTGTTGCTATACTTTTTCCCATTCAACACCCTATATTATTTCATATATTTTTCATTTTATATGAATTTATGAAGTTGGAGTTTGTTTGGTTATACTTATTACAATATGTATTTCATCATAATTTTTTCATATATCTTTAAAGTATTTTGAATTGTTAATTATTATGAGATTTTAAATTTTGAGTCATATTCAATTATTTTGCTAAGTTTTAGAAACTAGTGGTATAAATCACATCTAGTAAAAGTACATTAAAATTCAAAATACTTTTTTGTGAAATGTATAACCAAACACAAGTTAAACTTTAAATCAAAATTTTAAAAAATAAATTCATATAAAAATACAGAAGAAAGATACCAAAAATTATAAAATAAAGTTAAATGACAAAAGTATCCTCACACTTAAATTTAATTCCGAGAAGCACACATATTGAGCGTAACTTGTGTGTTTATTTATTTCTTATATAATAAGATAAAAATCCTTATATGGTAAAAATTACCAACGGTCATGTATGCTTGTAATTTGTCTTTTTATATATATAATCGATATCCTCTCCAAGTGAAACCAAAAGGCAAAATA
Source organism: Solanum piurae (assembly GCA_029582685.1). NCBI lineage: Eukaryota > Viridiplantae > Streptophyta > Magnoliopsida > Solanales > Solanaceae > Solanum > Solanum piurae. The sequence continues at coordinate 16,916 of JAJOOO010002283.1, forward strand.
TACTAGAGAAAAAATCACAAATAGGCCCTTTACAATTCTTGTAATTGAAAAATATTGATTTTTTTTAATTTTGCTTAAATTTAAAAAAAATTATGGTATTGTTATGGGATTTCACTTATATAAATTAAAAGGGGAGATTTCCTCTATATATAGGTATATACGACCATATTTTGATCTAGAATAGCAGTATTTTTCTATTTATCAAAACCAGCGACATTTTTCTAACAAAATATATACAAAAATCGATCTCTCCCTTAGTTACTATCGTAGTGATTAGCTTAAATCTTTAGGGATTTCAGTTTTATACAAATTCCATGTGATTCAGGTTAGTATGATTTTCTCCGTATTTAGCCTTATTCATTAAATATTATGTGATGATCCGTCACATCATCACGCTTCATAAGCGTTGTATAAGTGTCACATAGTATAAAGTTGTCAATGTGAATTGTTTACATAAGAAAAAGACTTGTCTTTGTGGATGATTCTAGAGAAATATAGATATTTTCCTTGGAAGATTATAGAATTACATAGAAGGTTCTTGAATCTAGGATTGTAGAATATTCTATAGAAGAGATTTATTTTTAAATATATATAAACTTACATAATAATTATTATTTAAAAATTAGCCCCTAAGTTGATAGTATAAATAGAAAGGCAACCATTTGTAAAATTATTAAGTAAAAATCAAGACAAGTTCTCTACACAATACAATCCTCTTGTGCTCTTTCTTCCATTCTCTTAGCGATTCTTAGAGTTTTAGGCTGAATTGCATAACAAAATCGTAAGTAAATGGTGCAAGAACGTGAGCAAATTTTCAAATACCGCACGTACACTTAGGAAAAGACTAAAAACGTGATAATTAGCTGAATATTAAGTTCAATAATCCGTCAATACCACATTAACCAATATAAAAGTAATATAATGATCCACATATAGTTCCTGAAAAAAGTGAATAATTTTTAATATTTTTGTTTTATATTCTTTTTTTAAAGAAAATAATTTTATAAAAACTTTTTATGTGTATTTTTTTTATCTATCTAGGACGAGTTGAATGTTACGATGTCGGATTCATCTTAATTAAGAATGTCATGCTTGCCTTTGGCACTCCGGAGAAGCAAATCTTGATTGAACCTATATTTGCTCAATGGATCCAATTCGCTCATGGTAAAACTTCATATGGGTTCGATGTACTTTTATCTTCAACGACTAGCCCATCATTCAATGCGGGTCGAAGCCTCTGGTTGCCGGGTTGGTTAAATGTTGTTAATGAAAATAGTAATTCATTATTCTTAACAATAGGTCCTGGAGACTTTTTGGTTCATCATGCTATTGCCCTTGGTTTACATACAACTACATTGATCTTAGTAAAAGGTGCTTTAGATGCACGTGGTTCCAAGTTAATGCCAGATAAAAAGGATTTCGGTTATAGTTTTCCGTGCGAATGCCCAAGATGAGGCGGTACTTGTGATATTTCGACATGAAACGTATTTTATTTGGCAGTTTTTTTTTAGACCTAATGTTTAGTATATTTTTATACATAAATTCACGTTCATTATCAAAAGAATTAGGTTCAAGTGAATTCAGTATCAATCAATCATATTCCTTCTATATTTAACCAAATTAAATAACTTTAAAAAAAATAAAATTGAATTGAATGATTTGACGATCAATTAAAATGTGTGGCCATGAGTCTATCAAGACATCTTCCACTACACTGTTTCTTGAACACTCCATTGTCCATACAATTACAAAAGAACCCAATAGCCACTACTTTATTAATGAAATATCATTATAGATCGTACTACCATATTCCAATTGTGAAAAATTTGATAACTAGTCAAAATTTCTAATATATTTATTAAAAGTAACTATAGTTTAAAATAATTATTAAAAGTATCAATGTATTAATTATATACTAAATAAAATGTAACCTAATATAATTCCTTTTCTTTTCTTTTATTTCTCGACTGAGGCCCACTTTTGACTAAGTTTGACTTCATTACCCACAATTATCTCTCACATTTTTTACTCAAATTCTCTCACTACTAATTCACGTCCACCTTTCCTTTTTTTACCGGACTCCCTATTATCTCTCTTCAACATTCTTTTTTTTTCCCCCAGAAATTTTATCAATCACTCAAAAGATTTACACTCATTGAAATCCAAACCCTTCAAAGGAACCACCTATTGCTGTTAATATGAGAGACCGGCAAAACAGTGAAGAGTCTTGCAAAGCCTATGGCACCTTGTGGGGTGGTGAAGCAAAAAATGTCAGTTGAACAGAGAGGGATGTGAATTCTCATGCAAAACCAATGGCACCATATGGCATGGCTGCTAAGTTAGCCCCAAATATTGCTATAAATTTTGATAGCAGCCAATTCTATATGCCAACAATTTTGTATTTCTTTTTTATTTTGTATTCATTCTAATTATATGCCAACAAGTTTAATATTTTTTATGCTCACTTTGTATTTTAATATAACTTTGTATTTCAATCTCACTTTATATGCCAAAAAGTTTTGTATTTCTTTTTTATTTTATATTCATTCTAAATGTATGCCAATAAATTATATATTTTTTGTATTTCAATCTCATTTTGTATGCCAACAAGTTTTATAGTTCTTTTTTATTTTGTATTCATTCTAAATTCTTCTTCACAAATCTCAAATCAATCGGCTTTAATTCGACATAGATTTAGTATTATCAATGGAGTGTTAAAAATCGATATTTGAAATTTGAGGAATAAGGGAGAGAGAAACACTGTCGATTTTTATTTGAAATGTAACTGATGAGAAGCCATGTCGATTTTTATTTGAAATGTAACTGATGAGAAGCCATGTCGATTTTTACCTTATTTGAAATATTCTCCCCTGATTTTCTCCATTCTATTATTAACTAATTGTATTTTTTCAAATTAAACAAATGAAAAAAAATACATAAATCAACAATATAACAAACTAAAATATTTATATTTTTAATAAATATTGAAAGTGTGGTTATGAGATACTATTAAATGCTAAAATATTGTTGTTTTGCAAAATTTTCCTTTTAATTAAAGCTCCATCTTAGGAGTGTTCTAGATCAAAATCCAAAAGAGAAGCCCACATGAATAGCCATGGATTATTTATTGTCACTTGTCATTTCCAAAATATCGTGAATATATACAACTTGAACCACATAAAACCATCACATGTTCCTAGTGTGTTTGAATTATAGTCAAATCAAAGGCATGTTTCAGAAGGGACAACTAATTAATAACTTAATTAGTTTGCTTAGCTTATTGTGGTGTTTTTATATTCCAAAGGCCCACAGCCTGACCGGTTGATAGTGCACGTAGTTTCATTTAAAATCTTTGGCTACCTTTAAATCATTGAAAGGTAATGTATCTATTGTGATGAAATTCAGAGATTAAGTTACAATTGTGAGAGTAATGTATCTATTGTGATGAAGGTCAAATGCTTTTTTAAGTGAGGAAAAAAGAGGTATATTTATAGTACAAAACCTTGATAGCGTTCTTTCTTCTTTATAGCTCCTCATAATGTGCATTATATGCACATTGAATTCGTTGTGTACAACTACTTCGTTCAGAAACGGTTATTGGTGAAGCTTATCCAAATATAACCCTTTTTCCGATTTTAAAATGTCAAACTTCTTTGAACAATGCATGTTTCTTCCTTTCTTTGTAAAAACTTATATCTACCAACATTATTTGCAGGAATTTGAGTGGACAGCTCAACTAATTGTGTGGTATTATTCACTTATCATGAGATTGATATATTATTTGAAGATAGATAGAATGTCGATATTAGAGAAAGGAAATATAAAAAAAATGAAGAAAAAAAAACAGATGAGCATAGTCAAGTGCTTGCTTCCAAATTAGATATGAAGCAAACAAACACATTCAAATTAAAGCGTAAATTTCACTTTACCTTCTTAATTTTTTGAATTTGAAAAATAAATCTCTTTGATTAATATTTAGCGACAATTGAGTTAATAAGATTGTATCTAAAGCCGCTAAAATCTTTAGCAACATTTATATAGATCATTAGTTTGGTGCACTAGTCCAAACGCTCACCTTAGGCCTTCTAAGGTGAGCGAGGTGACCTGACATTGATTATTCGTCACTTCATACTTCTTGTGATTTTGACAAAATTCGAACAAGTAACCTCAACGTGTAGATAGAGGTTCACGACCATCAAAACCACCTAGTGAATTGTGTTAATTTTTCTCCTTTAATTTATAGTTATTCATGTACATGTGATTCTAGATGTGTGTAATAATATTTTCCGATGAAGTAATATCAATGTCACGTGACATCGCTTTAACTAACATGCATCTGCTAGTGATGTCTTCACTATCTTTAAATTCTGAGTTCGTTTCTCCATTTAATATATAAAAGGTAAAAATGCCTGTCCCATCCAAGAATTTTGTATTTGTAAAATTGCATGACCCATCCACGACTATAGGCCTTCCATATTTTGAAATAGAATGTGTCATAAACACACATTGATTGGAAATTTCACCAAATTAGAGTCTGGTGTCACCTTCAATTGTGGAACCAAATCCCATTAATTGGGTGCAGAGGACTTATAGAACAAATAAAGCCAATAAAATTGTCACAATTGACCCAATGCCATTCTTTAAAATTGTGTTAGGTAAAGGTTTATATCATGGTGCTTGCAAGGATACATATATAAAACAGAGAAATGTAAAAGAATTTTCCAACTTTTGGATAAAGTGAAAGAGGAGAAGTTTATTATTTCCTCAATTCTCATGTGCTAGGTTCATTTGGTTTGTCATTTTATTTTAAAGTTATTTTCAATAAAAAAAATTGTGTGTCAAAATTTTAAAGGTTAAATTGATAACGATCATTAACCAATAAATCGATAACCGATAAATCAATACCTTAATGATTCTATAATGGTTTAGCATATCTACAAATCGATAATCATAAATTGAATTAATGAACTTCAAAACTAAATTGAATTGATCGATATACATTCATAGACAAAGAAGTATTAAAGACTTTACCTTAAAACAACTTGTGAAAAGTAATGGGAGTAGAGCATCAAAAGAATGTTAAATAAAATTTAGAATATTTTAGGTATTTAGTAGAACCTTCTAGAATTTTATAGAGTAATATCTTTCGATCTTAATTAACGATTTTGGACTAGCAAAAGATTTTCCGATTATACTTTTTTCTTGCTATTCTCTACCATTATTGTATTCATACTTTCAACAAGGATCGGAATTCGGAATATAAGTTCGGCTCTAATCCTAAACCTTATACCTAAATCAATCAAAAAGAGCATATTATCATGAAGTAAAAATTACTCAAAACTCATATAAAAAGATTACCACTTGTACACTCAACTAATGAGTTTATCAACAAATAATAAATTTCGTGATCCTTGAGCTTCATATAATTAATTAAATAATCTTTTATTACAGCATTATATTCAATAAAGTATATTTGAGTATATTCTATTTTATGTGACATTATTATTGTTTGAAAGGTCAATGTATAATTTTTAATTTTGAGAATGATTTTTTCATATACATGTATTGAAAATAAGTTTTATGACATACACTATCGTTAATCTCTAATCTCTATATTCGAGTCCATATAATTTAATACTCGTATCTAATGTCCGTAATAGTTATGTTTCATTTGACATTGAGAATGAGATAAAAAAGAATATTTCATGTAATTAAATATTTTATCTTTTATATAAAGCTAATCTCATCATTTAAATATACATCATAATATTATTATTCCTTATTCTACCAACAAAATAAAAATAATACTCCAATAATTTTCACATTTTATATTGATTTTTTTTTCTTATCTAGAGCAACAAACGAGTTAAAACAATGGATTCAAATAAAGTCCAAACATGAACTTAAAGCCTCCCCTTAACTCGAGGGCAGGAAAGACTAGTTTCTTCCAGCGTCTTCTCTTCTTTTTTTTGGTTTATTCTTCTTGCGTCTTCTATTCATGATTCATCCATACCAACAACTCCCCAGTCAAATCACTAGTATCAATATTTATCTGTTTCAATTTATTTATTTTATATTTAAAAAAATATGCATATTTTTAGCAATTTATAATGATATTTTAGACGAACAAATTGACTTTACATCATTTTTTATTGACGGCAATGTTTTCTTTATCTTTTACTTGGAATCTTGGTTTTCTTTATCTTTTACTTGGAATCTTGGATCCATCCCTTGAGTTGAGGTTGTAATGATAAAATTTACATATACTCTATCTTCGATAGAAATTTCACGGGATATATTATTATAATCAGACTAACAAATTAATACAGCGTAATTACTTACAGCATATCCCCAGTTCCAGAATAGCCCCGTAGCTTCAATCTCAACCGTCCGATCAAATGATCATTCGCACACGTATTCAGCCACACTCCAATAATCACGAGAATCCAAACCCCACAACAAACATTACTTGTAATTCACCTCTATATATTACACCACATCTCCCATACCCATTTTCATCAATTCAAATTACTAACAAAAAATAATAATAATCAACATTCTCATTAGCATCATCTTAATTCTCCGATCCTGCAGATTTCCATGGCTCCGGCGATTGCTAGTGTAACTGAGAAAATGGCGAAACCAGTAACCAATGGGCCGGGTCCTGCTACATTGGACCGGGCCTACGTGACGTTTTTGGCGGGAAATGGTGATTATGTGAAAGGTGTGATTGGATTAGCAAAAGGTTTGAGGAAGGTCAAATCGGAGTATCCGCTGGTGGTGGCGGTGCTGCCGGATGTGCCGGCGGAGCACCGCCGTATGCTGGAGGAGCAAGGCTGTGTCGTGAGGGAGATTGAGCCAGTTTACCCACCTGAAAACCAAACTCAATTTGCTATGGCTTATTACGTCATCAACTACTCTAAGCTTCGTCTTTGGGAGGTAAGCGGGGTCCATCTTTTCACACCTGTCATGTTTTAAAAATTTCGGCAACACCACATATGCAATTACACGTGGATGGACCTGCCACGCGTCATGTTTTCTAGTGTTGCTACGTCAGATTATTCATTACACGTGGATGATAATTGTTATTCTCTCTATCCTAATTTGTGTGAAATTTTTCATTTTTCGAGAGTCAAGTAATTTAAATTTGATTAGAATTTGCTCATAGAATCTTCAAATTATTGAAATAAAATTAATATATTTATAAATTATTTAAAAAATTATTATAAGTCACAGTAATTAAAAATTTAAAATATATATGAAAAAATTATAATAAAAAATAGACTTGTCATATATTTTTTTTTTAAATGTCACATAAATTTGACTCCAAGGAGAGTAATTACTAATTAGTACGAGGGCATTTTGGGGTTTAATTTTATTTTCTCTAACTATCAACTCTTAACGATTGAGACTTGTTACCTGACAATACAAAGTAACCTAACTTGTTACTTCCTCTGTTTCACTGACCTGGTTTGACTTTTAAATCTTATAGTTCTAAATTAAAGTTATGTCAAATGTACTAAATTATTCTTTAATTTTGTGGTTTTAAACATGCCACGTAGAAAGCTGAAATTAAAATATTACCAAACAAGAAAAGAGGTCATTCTTTTTGAAACAAACTAAAGGTTATTCTTTTTGAAACGGAGGGAGTATAACATTCTAAAGATGTATCGAGTGATTGGGAAGTGGGTTTCTCATATGCTATTTAAGTATACGGGGAATGTAACCTAACTAGTTACTATCATCTATTAATTTGATATCGTTGTAATAAATTGATTAACTTCGTTACAGTTGGATTATTAATGACATATATTTGTCACTACATGGATGCAGTTTGTTGAATACAAGAAGATGATATACCTAGATGGTGACATTCAGGTGTATGACAACATAGATCATTTGTTTGATTTGCCGGATGGTTATTTCTACGCTGTAATGGACTGTTTCTGTGAGAAAACATGGAGTCACACACCTCAATACAAAATTGGCTACTGTCAGCAGTGTCCGGACAAAGTTAAGTGGCCTAGTGAGGAATTGGGACAGCCACCATCCCTATATTTCAACGCTGGAATGCTCGTGTTTGAGCCCAGCCTCCATACTTACCAAGACCTCTTGAAGAAACTTCAAATCACCCCTCCTACTCCTTTTGCAGAGCAGGTACTTTTCTTGAAAAATTTGAAATTTACCCAAATTTTTAGCAGATATTTCAACATTTACATATAATTAAAGTTATTGAGTTCTATCGAACCAGTACATATATCCTTGTCCTTGATTAAGGTGATTGATTGATGTTGTGAATATGACAGGATTTCCTGAATATGTATTTCAAGAACATCTACAGACCCATACCGCTAGTGTACAATCTTGTTCTAGCAATGTTATGGCGTCATCCCGAGAATGTTGAGCTTGATAAAGTGAAAGTTGTACACTATTGTGCAGCGGTGAGTAATAACTTGACTATTGATGTCTATCGCATGTTTTAGATCACAAATTTTAAAAGTTTTTCTTTTTTTCTGAGTCATGTTGATTTGTTCTTGTAACGATGATGGAGCAGGGATCAAAGCCATGGAGGTACACAGGGAAAGAAGAGAACATGGAAAGGGAGGATATAAAATTACTGGTGAAGAAGTGGTGGGACATTTACAACGACGAGTCTCTGGACTACAAGAGACCAGTTGTCATGAACCAGGTGAATGTGATAGGTGCTGCAGGAGCAGTGAACCAGCTTCAACCACTGATTGCTGCTACTATGTCCCAGGCTGGTGCGGTCAAATACGTGACTGCTCCATCCGCTGCTTAATTTTGAACTACTCCACCACATTGCACTACATAAGGTTAATTAATTAATA
>JAJOOO010002287.1:0-32397 GCA_029582685.1 Solanum piurae
GAAGCTGCTATTGCATCGATAGTTGAAGCTCATCAGCCTAGTAAAGATTCTCTTGTCAGAGAAATAGGCCAGAGCCTTTACACACCACAGGTTGGAGAACAAGTATATGTGAAGGCATTTGGAAATAAGTTGGCCACTGTGGTTGAGGAACCTGGGAACGATGACACTATCCTTGTTCAATATGGAAAAATCAGAGTCCGCGTGGGCAGGAGCAGTATAAGACCCATTCCCCCTGATGTTTCTTCCAGTGCAGCTAACTTGAAAACCCAGGTTTGCAGACTCTTGAGTTCTTTCTTCTCACTCCCTCTCTCTCTTGCTTGAAGTAAAATACACATACATATAATAGACACACACACACACACACATGGGAACATAGGCACCGATGTGAGTGAGACCATGGTGATTGAAGGTGTTAAACAAAACGAGGTAGACCTAAGAAGGTTGTTTCCAAAGACCTACAATCTCTTGAAATCCATGAAAAAATGTTGTGAAAATTAGGGTACAATGGAAGAATACTCCCAATTGCTTGAGATTGAGGTTAGTCATGTTGGTATGTCACTTAAACTCCAGTTCTAAGAGTCTCTTAGTCTTATAGAGAGTTGTACACCAGCAGAAAATGTAGGTACCTTCTAATGCTGGAAAACCTATTTTTGTCAATATGAGATTGAGAAGCATTGAAATGGAGCGACACAAATTGTTTTCAATCTTATGCATGTGAGGCTAGTTTTTTAAGTGCATGTAACAGTTAGGTAAGTCATTGCTGAGCTTGGAACTTATAGGCCTAGCTTAGATAAATGAATGGAGTTGCATGCTTCAGTAAAGACGAGTATCTAGAGATTTTTCGTGTGAGCTGGGTTGCGTTTCACATAAATCTGATCTGCTAATGCTTAACTCTCACTTTCTTTAAAAACATGGGGAATGAAAAAGAGTTAATCATGATCAATGATGTAGGTTCAGCGGATCAGGAGTCTCAGGGACCTTGGAAGTCTTTCCGAAGCAACCAAAAATCAGCAGGATTCTTATGGCCCGGTGCTGCAGACATCTAAAAACACGGTAGACTTGCGTGGCCTGAGAGTGGAGGATGCTTCTCACCAGCTCAACATAGCCATTGATTCAAGAGCGCCTAATTCTGTTATTTTTGTTATTCATGGGATGGGCACTGGGGTCGTAAAAGAATCTGCACTTAAATTACTAAGAGATCATCCTCGTGTTGATAAGTTTGAACAGGAAAGTCCTATGAACTATGGCTGTACAGTTGCTTATATCAAATGAAAACATTTGGACCAAAGCATAAAAGTAATATACACAAATTTTCTAAGAGTTCATCATCCTCATGAGTTTATTTGCTCCATTTTTTGGTTAGCAGATTTACTCAACCCAAGTTTCTGGACTGCACAAGTTGTTTCAATCAACACATGACATTAAAGAAAAAAGGAACAGTCTGATACACAAAATAATCCCGAGTGTGTGTGGGTCCGAAAAGGATCGCAACCCAAGACCATTGTTTTCTACTAATGGTTTTGTGGGTTCTGTTATGTCCCACAGATTTATTAGTTTTTTTTTTTTTCAAGTAATGTCTCAATCGTTAATTACATTATTCTCCTATCTCTTCCCTATTAGATAAACTACAAGAAAGTAACAATGCATGAAAGATGCCTTCTCACGTCCACCTCCATAGAAGGAAAAAATAGCTCAAAATTATTACTGTATCAGAAATGAAAGTTTGAAAAAGACCCAAAGCATTATTAGTATAGCGTCTTATCTAAGACTTGTTCATTTGCTTAGACAAATCATATTGAGTTTTATTGGAGGAGTTATCCACAAGAGTCTAATTTTGCCTGCTTCTCGAAGTGCGTAAAGTCATACACTGCTTGTTTCAGCTTTTAGTATTTAGACAAAACTTTCTTGGCTTCTTTCTTCTCTCCAATATATTCCTAATTAAAAACTACTACTCCTTTGTTATATTTTCTGGAGTTCCAAAACCATGTTCCAAGAAAGAGACATATTTATGGAAAAATCTTTTTGGCCTGATTTTTTATCTATGTTATTTTATCTTTTAAAATATTTTTATACTTTTAACTAAAAAATAGAAAAAACATCAATTTATTTTAAGATAAAAAAAATATTATAATTTTTTAATTTTCTGATCATTTAGCCCTTTCGTATATTTATTTAAACAAAATTTTCATAACATACAATATCAAAGTACTAATAAGTGCCATTTGAACAATGGAGAGATGTGACAGATGTACTATGATCATTATTGATGCCACGTCAGTACTTTATTTTCGGTTACAACACATTTGGATAAGCATGTCAGGTGCACAAGTCTTTATTGCTCTGTTTTTTGCAGTTTGATTTGATACGAAATTTTTGATATTTAATTTTTTTTGAAATTTGTGATTTATATAAATAGCCATAATATTGTTCTTGCTGCTGGGTATTTTATGGTTCTTGAAAAAAGTTTCTAGCTTTTATTTGAATAAACATGTTGGCTGTGTTTGAGCAATCCATTGGGAAGCCACCTTCAGAGCTGAGCCTTACTCAGACAGGTACACAGAAAAAGGAGGCTAAAACAAAGGAAGAGATTGCAGAAAGTTTCAAATCATGGAAGCCAGACTCAACATTTTACCACCTTTCCAATGGGAATTTCATGGCTTTTTCCCATGGAAATGAAAACCCTTTACATCCAAGGTATTAGAAGTTTAGTAGTGAAACTAATTTGTTTCTTTTATAATGATAATGTCTTAGATCACACTACATGAAAAGTGTGAATTATATGGGAGTTTTTCTGTGGATTAATATGAAAATTTGTAGGAAAACTGAAAAATCTCCATGAAATTCACACTTCTCTTGTGGATCAGTTTTTTCTTGTTTGTGCTTAAATTTGTGTTGTTGTACATTGATGATGAGTATACTAAAAGGGGGAACTTTTGTTATATTTCAAGATTAGATGATCAATAAACAAGGTGACTAAAGGAGCTTGTTTTGTTTTGTTTAACATATATAGGTCTATTGTGGTGATGGATGATATATTCTGCATCTTTTCTGGTGGTTTAGACAACACTTTTGATTTGAGGAAACATTATGGTCTTTCAAGACAAGCTACAGAAGCTATGATAATGGTTGAGGCTTACAAAGTTTTAAGGGATCGGGCACCATACCCTCCTGATCAAGTCATCAAAGAACTTGAAGGCAAATTTGCTTTCATTCTCTTTGACTCTAAAGCTTCCACTCTTTTTCTTGCTAGGGTGAGTAATAAGGTTACTTATAAGACAATTATAGGAGAACCTTTATGATACTAACGTACTATCACACGTTAAACTATATTGATTGTGGAAAAGAATCTTTATGTTATTATCAGTATATATAACATTACTCCTTTATCAGAATAAACTTGATGTATCTCTAAACAATGTATAGGATCGCGATGGAAGTGCGCCATTACACTGGGGAATTGCTACAGATGGATCATTAGTATGTTCTGATGATTCAGAGTTCATTCAAGCTTCTTGTGGGAAATTGTATACCCCATTTCCTCCAGGTTTTTTTAATCAAATCCTCTTAAGTTTAATTCGATGTTTTTGGATATCAAGCGGAACTTAATGTGTTAAAGCTGATTGTACAGGGTGTATCTTCATAAGTGACACTGGGCTAATAAGCTTTGATCATCCAATGCACAAAGTAAAAGGAATTGCACGCGAAGATGATGAAGGAAATGTCAATGCTGTGATTTTCCAGGTGGATTTGTATACCAAACTCCACAGCATTCCGCGTAGGGGAAGTGCTGCGAATTGGGCTGGTGCTACTACGGTTGAATGAGACGGAAGATTTGAAACTTTGACGATCTTCCCAAGTTGAGTCATGAATGTAATAATGTTAAATCACAAATGGTATGCTACTTTATGGCCATCTTGTGAAATAATCTGAAATCATATGTTGCTGCAATAATTTGTCCATCATCAATCGACTGTTTCTCACTAAACATGTGTTCAGTTACCTAATAATCTTATGGCTCCATTCATGATTTTCGAAACAAGCAGTGTGCTTAGGTTTCTCATTCTGTTATTGTTTATAGAATCAGAGAAGTAAAACATGGTGAGAATCACATAATATTACTAAGGCTCATAGGTCTAGTTGGCTTGAGCCAATGAGTACAGCGGATTGCGACATGAAGTCTATGTGGAGGAGAAAATAACAAAATGTTGTCTTACATTTGTTTTGGTTTTTGGAGGTTGCATCAAGCAACTATAACAAGGATGTTCTCTTTTTTCAGTATAAGAACCCACCATGGCCAATATTAGCCTATCTTACATCGGGCTTGGTAGAAACCCGAGTTTGATGAACTGAAGTCATTTTTAGATCTCTTTCGCACAACAATAGCATGATTTAGTGGATCCCTTTGAATACAGGCAAATTATTTTGCTTGCTTCTTCATTTTTCAATCAATATATACATTCTTTTATTTTGATCAAATCAATTCAACTAAAACAAGTTTTATTAAGTTCCTTGTAAATAGTTAACTTCTTAGACAGTGTATACTGTTTTTTGGCTGAAGCTACATAACATTATTACATATAAAGTTTCTTTTTCTTGGATTCAAGATTGGGGTGTGGGTGGGTCGGGGATATCGTTCATGATTTCTTCCTCTTTCTGGTCTGACTGATGACCATGTTGGTTCTCATGTTTGTCTTGCTGCTCTAACTGATGACCATGTTGGTTCTCATGTTTGTCATGCTTGGTCTGACTAATGACCATGTTGGTTCTCATGTTTGTCGTGCTGCTCTAACTGATGACCATGTTGGTTCTCGTGTTTGTTATGCATTGGAGAAACAAAGTGTAGAAGAAATTCACCACATTCTTCAGTGTCACACATATCTGGGCTACATCTGTAAGGTTCACTGAAATGTGATATTCTTGAGATATGGAATTCAGTGATTCCTCCACTAGGACTGTTGCCTGGACATACATAACCACAGCCCTCAATACTCCAACCAGGGTCCTCATTAGCATACTGATCAGAGGTATCAGTACCACGACCAAATCCTAAACGTCTAGCTCCTCCTACTCGGAGGCCTACATCTCCACCGTGTCCTCCATAGTGTAGACGTTCATGTTTGTTCTCATGCTTGTCCTGCATTGTAGAAACAAAGTTTAGAAGAAGTTCATGGTTGAAATCTTTGTCTCCGCGCATGTTTGGCCCTGGCCTGCATCTGTATGGTTTGGTGAAGTGTGATAATCCTGAGATTTTGAATTCAGTGATTTCTCCACTAGGATTATTAGCAAGACACACAAAACCACAATCAGGGGAATAGACTGGGAAATCAAAGCCAGGTATATAGATAGGGGAACCATAACCAGGGTCATTGTAGCCAGGGACACCTCCACCAATGCCAATGCCAAATCCACCACCACCAACGCCAATGCCAAAACCAACACCAAGTCCACCTCCGCCACCACCAATGCCAAATCCACCACGAACAATGCCTAATCCGTCATCACTGCCTCCTCCTCCAAAGCCTGGGACGTCGATATTACTCAGAGTGTGAGCTTTGTGGTTGTGATGATGATCAACTTCCATAGACTTTGTGTGAACATCAATAGGCTGGGCAGAGCATATTGCTAAGCCTAGCAAAACCATAAAAGAAATGAGAAAACATGTTGGAGCTTCCATTTTAGCTTTATTTAAGAAAAAACTTTGATTTGATTATTGATGATGCTATACTATTACAACACAAGAGTATATATAGGCCACAAGTTCCTAACACAATTGGAGCATCTCCAGAAAAAAGGCAAATCTGAGGCAACATTTAAGGTTGCATGTATTAATTTGTTGGAAACATGAACTTGGTGTGAGGAAAACAAAAAACAAAATTTTGTCTCACCTCAATTACAGTTTATGGGAATTACATTATCTGGAACTTTTGTTATACTAAAAAAAAGAAAAAAGAGAATGGAATCTATTACTATGGAGATCAAGAATTGGAAAGGGAAAAACAATAATATAAATTGATCCTATACATATTGCACCAATAACAGATTTTTAAGTCTTGTGTCAATGTGTGTAATGTCCACAGATCACTTGGCTTACCAGCTTGAATTCTGATTAGTCGAGTCAATGGAATGCTCATATCGAATGGTTAAACCTTATGTAGTGCATAGTCTAGTTGAAGTTCATTGTATCTGAACTACTTAGGCCATTTGGTTATTGAGATGGGATAGACTAAAACATCTCATGTATCGAAATGTTTAATATAATATTTCGATAAAGAATAACTAATCTCATAATTTTAGTACACAACAATTTCTTTGCCTAAATGTGAAATAAAATACTAAAAAGAAAAAAAGAAGGAAAAATGACAAGACAATTCTAGAGAATCTAATCATTTAAAAAGAAATGAAGCTACAAACATCAATACATATGACTTCCACAATCAAGATATTAACATAAAGTTCATATATATTCGACATAGTATGTTTTAAGGGACTGAAAAAATCAGTTAAATTACTCTAAGTTATATAAAATGATATGTTTTGAAGAAACTTTTAATAGCGAGTTTTTTCTTAAGTTGATCATCCAAAACGTAAATTTGAATTACTTAAATAAGTGATTTCGAATAACATATGATTGGAAAAAGAATATGCTAAGCCACGAGTTCACAATTAGACAAGTAGTCCTCCAATTTTATTTTTTTTAAAAACTAAATGGAGTCCCTTAATTATTATTAGTGAAATTTTGCTTTAATAAAGTCCAACAAATATCTCTTTTTCTATTTTACAGAAGGCAAAAAAAATCGAGTATTTTATATTTTTATTTGTTGCATTAAAACTGTAATGCCGTTCGATGAATTGGATCTTAAATTATTTTTTTTATAGAATTTGTTATTTAGTGCATCTTAGAAGATTAATTCTAGAATACCTTTCTTAAGATCATGGACATGATTTCAAATTATTATACTAAATTAATAATTTGAAATTATGATGTGAAATTAAAATTTGAAAATATATTGATTTAAAATTACAATTTTGTTAGACATTTAATTTTTAAATTATATTTTTTTCTCATATATATAAAAGTCCTATAATTTGTGAAATTATCAAAATTTTCTCAATTCTTATACAACTTTATCAAATGAGCAAAATCATATTTTATAAATAAATATCAATATATCTTAAGGCATTGCATTAATAAATTATATATTTTTATGTTTTTTTTTAATTTGATAAATAAATACTTGCACTTACTTGTTACTGCAAACTTATATTATACATATATTTTTACAAAGATCAACTAGTCAACAATAATAGTAACTAATTATTCTTTAATATAATCTTTTATATTGATATAAAGTACGAATAATCTCGTCACGTTGAACAATAATCTGTTTTACAAAATTTAAAAGAGTCAACTTTTAAATTTTAAATAAAATCACAATTTGAAATTCGAAGAATTTAAGATTTAAAATGATGATTTAGAATTTTAAGGAGACAAATTATAGTTTAAAATTGCGATCTCAAATCCAATGATCAAAGTGTAATAATATCTTAAAAGTTCAAAATTAGGTTATATTATTCACTTTATGTTTTTTTTTTTTTAAATATAGGAAAGAAAAGGGAAAAAGAACTAGGCTTTATAAAACAGCACAAAAGAGAAGAAATTTCGTTTTCTTGGAGGCATTGTTCTTTGAGGGTATTTACTTCACTTCTCATAGAGAAATAGAGAATCTGAAAGAATCGAGAATGGGCGGAGGAGGATCAGTGAAGGAAGTTCAATCAAAGGCGGAGCTTGATAAGATTGTCGCCGATGGATCACCGGCGATTTTGCACTTTTGGGCATCATGGTGTGAAGCTTCTAAGCACATGGACCAAGTCTTTTCTCATCTTTCTACTGATTTCCCACATGCCCATTTTCTAAGAGTAAGCAGATCTTCATATACATGTGGATACATGAAAGAGAAACCCAAAAAGATTGTATCTTTTTTAATTTATTGATCGATTTCTGGTTTTATTTTTGGATAATATATGACTGCCGCTGTTTTATTTCATACTGAAAAGGGAGCGAAAGCAATATAGCTTGACGATCTATGAAATGTATTGATGGGTTATTGATTGATTTTCTGTTTGATATGTTCTTGTTGGGGGTTGTTTAAATTTTGTTTTTCTTTAACTATGGTGTGAAGGGTTAAGGGTTTCTGTACACTTTTGATGTGAAACTTTATAGGATATGGACCAAGTTTATATCTTTTTTATTTATTGGTTGAGTTCTGGTATTTTTATTGAATGGATTTTGATGTGGCTTATGAAATTTTGAATGAACTGTTGGATTGTTGCTTTCTGTTTAATATGCTCTTTTTGTTTGGAGGAGATTCTCTGGGTTTGTTTTGGATTATTGTGCTTTGAGGGTTTAGGGTTTTGTTGCTCATTTTTTAGTAAACTGAAGATTCTACACTTGGGGCCTCATGATGTGAAAGTTCCAAGTTCAACCAGGCGTTTGATCATAGAATTTATGTGACACTCCTATTCCTCCTCTGCAATTTTCACATATACGGTCTAGTGGTTGAGGCATAGGAGTGACAACTAGGAGATTATAGGTTTGAATCTGTGTTATAACCCCATGTGTTTAGCCTTGGTGAGCAGGTTTACCATTGGTATATTAGTCAAATGTGCACCTTCATTTTTTTTGGGACGGTCTAAAAAGGAAAGTGTGTCACATAAATTGGGATGGAGATTAACTATGAATTTGTCTCCCTGAATGGATGCACATAGAAAGATGAGTTCTTGTGGTTACACAGCTATGCTATATAAATATGAAGAATTTGTAAAACGAAGATTTTTTCTTGGGGGTTGTGGGGTGGGAGTGGGGTAGGGTGTTATTGCTCTGTTGATTTGCTTCTGTCTTACCTCAATTGGTACTTCAAATTCTTAAGCAAGTTGATAAATTGATCATCCGTGATAACTCAAATAGACACAGAAAAGATAAGGAAAAAGCTATTAATTAAGAACTTGTCTCCCTGAATGGGCACACACAGATAGACGTGTTCTTGTTGCTTAGCTATATTATTTCTCTCTTGATTTTCTGCAGTCTTACATTGATTTGGTTTTTCAAATTTTACTTCCTGCAAGCAGAAAAGTGGAGAACATAGGACACTCGAATAGTTATTTGTTCTGGCATAATGTATTGGGGCTGAACTTTTCTTCTATAGTAGTTGAAGCATTGTAAACTGAATTCATTAAGGAATTACGTCCCGGTGCTACTGGAATTCGCTCATTAGTCATTCTGATGCATCAGTTCATTTCTGACGGTGATTCTTTTGCTTATGTCTTTGTATTTCAGGTTGAAGCTGAAGAACAGCCTGAGATATCTGAGCTGCACTCTGTTTCTGCTGTTCCTTACTTTGTCTTCTTCAAGGTAACTCACATGGGAATTTGCTTTCCTTGCCCACGTACTGTTTCTGTTTGTAACCTTTCTCTCCTGCTGAATTGATGGAGGAATGAAGGTCTCACCTTCTTCTTGTTCGACTTCTACCGGCATTTTGCTAAGCTTGCTTCTGACTCCCTAAAAATCATTCTATGACCTTACTTTTTTGGAGGGCCAGCAGCAGAAGTGATCCTCAGCTCATTTCACCCATTTATCCTAAAGAACTTCTTCTGTCCCCCGGCTGAGTTCAAGACTCACCGTGGCTGAACCATCTACGATGGGGGGAGCTAATGCACAGAGAAGAAGCTTAGATAAAAGAATACGTCACTAATGATGTTTGGTTCTGTATAGCTACTGGACATTGCTTTGAGAATCATGATGATATTACTGCTAGTTGTCTGCTCACTTTCCATAATTTTATAAGCGATGAACTCAATGAAAGTGTTTTGCCAACAAATAAAGTATTGAAATGAGGATTCTGTTTCAACCTTTTTATTACACTATTAGCCTAATGATTTCCATAATTTATTATTTAATAACAGTGTACCTATTCAAAGGAGCCTTCTTACATAGAAAGTGTATGTCTTCAAAATAACAAATATATTCAGAAGATCCTCAACAATCTAACTATTAAGAAGTCCCACATCGGTAAAGGGATGGGAAATTGGTCTCCTTATATGGACTTGGGCAAACCTCCCCTCATGAGATAAGCTTTTGAGGGGTTGAGTTAGGCCCAGGTGCCATATCTTTACACTAAATAAAATTCTAACAAATTTTCATAGTTTCTTTTTGTTCTCCAGATACTACTTGAATATGAAACTCTGTCTCTCATTGCTTCATTTATTTCTATAAAGACAATGCTTGAGTGTGTTCTGCCAACAACATGTCGTTCTTTGTGTTCGTAATCTTTGAAAACCATATGCATCTTAAGGCGTGCATGATCAGAGTATAAGAGCCACTGTACCTTCATGTGATGTCGCTATTATTTGGTGGCAATTAAGCGAAGGACAATGGGAAATATGAGACCTCTCTTAATCCTATAAATGGGAAACACCAGCTATCTTTCTCGTTAAACTTCATGTACTTTCTACTGAAAGCATCCTTAAATTGGCAACTCTTCAGTGAACTCTATGAGTGCAGTTGGATATAGAACTCCAAAAACATATCTTATTCTCACTTCATTTCCATAGTTCTTCTATGCCAGGCCAGTGCTTGGCATTTGCAGATGTTACTGTCTTCTGTCAGCCTGATTTTCATGAACATCACAGAGTAATTACGTTGTTTGCTAGATGTTTTTTCTCTAATCACTTGTCTTCTGGAGATTCCACTGTCTGTTTTTTTTTGCCATTATCTTTAGGTGGCACTGTGCAAGTCTCAAAGTAAGTCTTACGCAGTAGAGAAATCATCAATGTAGCATTTCAAATTTTTGAGTCATTAACTCCTCTGAAAATGGGATAGAAATATTTGTAGCTAATTGTTTTGAAAAGGTGAACATCTGTTAGCAAGATCAAGAAACATTAAATCCGTTTATATTAGCCTAATAAATATAATGGGTTTTCCTGAAAGAATTGCCTAAAGTTCGCCTCACACAAATCCAAGATAACATTCTTCAAAAATTAAGTGAAGGTGATCACTAATTGTGTGAATTTGATTAGAAAATTTTTTAGGTTCCATCCCATAAGTGGTATTAGTAATCACTTCCATCTGTGATTGTTTGTGACATTTGAACAATTACCTTTGATTTGAACCTACGTTTTTGCTTGTTATGCCATCTATAATGTGCTATTGCTTTGCTTATTTTAGGAAGGTAAGGCTGTTGATACATTGGAAGGGGCCGATCCTTCTAGTTTGGCTAACAAGGTTGCAAAAATTGCTGGGTCAATCACTCCTGGGGATCCTGCCGCTCCTGCTAGCCTAGGAATGGCTGCAGGTCCCTCTGTTCTTGAAGCAATTCAGGAATTGTCCAGAGAAAACGGTGCCCCTCAAGTGTCAAGTTCTGGTCTTGATGATCTGCTAACAAAGCGACTTCAGCAGCTGGTTTCTTCTCATCCAGTTTTGCTTTTCATGAAAGGGACCCCAGAAGAACCCAAGTGTGGTTTTAGTCAGAAAGTTGTTGACATCTTGAAGAAAGAGAAGGTCAAATTTGGAAGTTTTGATATTCTGACGGACAATGAGGTCCGTGAAGGGTTGAAGAAATTTTCCAATTGGCCAACGTATCCTCAACTGTACTGCAAGGGTGAACTTCTTGGTGGTTGTGATATTGTTATAACTATGCATGAGAGTGGTGAACTTACAGATGTTTTCAAGGATTACGGAGTTGGGGTCTCTGATTCTCTTGAAACTAAACCAAATAAAACTGCGGGTGGGAAGGGTGGCATCTCTGAACAATCTGGCTTGAGTACTGCCTTGACTACTCGTCTTGCAGGTCTGATAAACTCTAGCCCAGTTATGCTGTTTATGAAAGGAACAGTTGATGAACCCCGGTGTGGATTCAGCAGAAAGGTGGTGGATATTCTTAAACAGGAGAGAGTGGAGTTTGAGACTTTTGACATTCTTTCTGATGATGAAGTCCGTCAAGGACTGAAAGTTTATTCCAACTGGTCTAGTTATCCACAGCTGTACATAAAGGGTGAACTTATTGGTGGATCAGACATTGTACTGGAGATGCAAAAGAGTGGTGAGTTTAGGAAGGTTCTAACTGAGAAGGGGATACACCAGAAAGTTAGTCTTGAAGACCGTTTAAAGAATCTACTGAATTCCTCACCTGTAATGCTCTTTATGAAGGGTACACCAGATTCTCCAAGATGTGGTTTCAGCTCCAAGGTGGTTAATGCCTTGAAGGAGGAAGGGGTTGATTTTGGATCCTTTGATATTCTATCCGACGAAGAAGTGAGGCAGGGATTAAAGACCTTCTCCAACTGGCCAACTTATCCGCAGCTGTATTACAAAGGCGAACTTGTAGGAGGATGTGATATCGTGCTGGAATTACATAGCGGGGGTGAATTGAAGTCAACATTATCTGAATAGAAGAACCCCCACCAGACCAGGTTGCGCGTATCAGACATAACATGTTAGCTGAGGTCTTACATTTAGTGTCGACGTGATTTGGTGATCTTTGAACAAGAATTTCATGTTACGAGAGCAACAATTTTAGAGACGGTTAGTGTTGCTCTATATTTGTGCGAGTCTTGAGTTTGTGTTAGCCAGCCATGAATTATGTATGCTTCTGTAGAGACCTTATCTTTCTTTCTTTGGTTTCTTACTTTTCTTAGTTTGCCTGTTGTCAATCCTGCTTCAATAACTTTCTTTTTTTTTTGGGGTGAGGGTCTATCGGAAATAGCGTGCATAAGACTACTTGTCGAATTATACCGAGTATGTTATAGTTTGCCTGTGGAGATGCATCCTTGATCCGACACTTTAGCTATTGATTATTTTTGGTCCAAAATAACCGTCACCTCGTTCATTTCTTCCATTAGAAATATAAATCCATTGATTAAAGAAGATTTCAAGGTAATTTGATCAAATTCCCTTTACGTCTAATGACAGATAAGAAAGGATCAAGAGGAGCATTATAATTTAAGAGTCTATTTCTCCTTGTTTTTCATTGAATAAGTTACTTAAAAAAAGTGTCTTTTAATAAATAATTGTTGATTTTAGTCATATTTTTTATTTATTATTATTTGTAGCAATATTATGATAAATCTTTAATATGTATTAAAAGTAAATTATGTATGCAATATTATGTATTATAACTGTTTTAAAATATATATTATGCTTGGTTGGTAAGAAACTCACACATTGTATTATAATTGTATTAAAATGTGTGATAAATGTACTATTTAGGGATAAGTGTCTAAAAAATACCTCAGCTTTGGTCGAATTTGCTGTTGTGATACTAAACTTTCATGAGGACCTATTACATATCTATACTATTTAATATCGTATTTTAAACATATATATTTGCCCATACTCAATCTATGTTAGTTGACTGTGTCACACGCGCGTTTTAATACATTAAATTTATTAAATTAATCATTTCGTTCCCAAATAATTAAATTAATTCATTAAATAAACATATTTGAAATGTCAAAAAAATGGGAAATGAATCGTCACTTCACTATTCACTGTCACTTTGAAAAGTCATTTCGTTCCCAGAACTCTCTTTCACTTAGGCACACCATGAACATTCTTCCATCTCCTTTATTTTCTTTTCATTTGCCTTTGATTTCTTCCATCTCCTTCATTTTCTTTTCATTTGCAACTAATAGTTCATTCATGTCCTTCATTTTCTTCACCAATTTATTTCCATGGATAACCCTAACAAAAAAATTAGAAATCAGAGAAAAGAAATTAGAAGCCCTAAATAACAATAGAACAAATAAGATCAAGAAAAAAAATCTGAAATTAAAGAAAATAATTTGCTTAATAGAAAGCTTACCTGGTCCTTCAATGGTGGTCTTTCGAATCTGTATTACAACGAAAGAGAAGGGTGTAAATTGAATTAGAATTATAGGTAAAAAGAAATAGATATAATTTAATTCATGTATTGATACGTGGCATTTAATGATTGGCATAAAAAAAATTATCCGGTGCCATATGCGCCTAAGCGTCGTGTTTTCACGCACTTGATCAGATGGGCAAATATATATGTTTAAAATACGGTATTAAATAGTTTAGGTATGTAATAGGTCCTCATGAAAGTTTAGTATCGCAACAGCAAATTCGACCAAAGTTGGGATATTTTTCAGACCCTTATCCCTACTATTTATCAATAAAACTTGTATTATATGTATTTTATAAATTGTTTTCTGTAATATGTATTAAAATTGTATTAAAAGTGATGAAATGAAAAGAAAATGTTATTACTATAAATGGTAAATATTTTTTTCTTAATATAATATATTTATGTAAGTTTCCCTTTTTCATTTGACATTCTATTGTGGCCTTTGTTTCATTTAAACCTTTCAACTCTATTTTTTATATACTATTCATACAGAAAATATTAATTTAATAATTTATTTATTTTTAATATGCTCTTCAACTCTAATTTTGCATTTTAAAAATAGACATTCGTCTTTTAGTTTTCGTGAAACAAATAAAAAATTGATAGACAAACATTGATTAACTTTTTTTAAAAAAAAAAATTCTTTTTGAAAATTCTTTGTATTTTGCGTGAAAAATAACCGATGAAAGTGCGCAGGTTTTCTTTCTTAATAAAATCAATGACAACCCAATAAAGTCTGTTGAGTTTTAGAGTTTTTTAATAGTATTATTAGCAACGAACAAGTCATTTTTAACTCGTATTGAAGATGGATTCATTTATCCGTATTTAGTTAAATTAGAAAGCTAGTATTTAAGTTAAATCCACATAATTTGAATATGAAGAAAATAAAAATATGTAGCATTTTGAAGAAAGAAAGTTGGTATGCTTTTGACAGTTATTTTTAATCCAAAAATATAGAGAAACTCTCAAAAAAATATTTTTAAAAAAATTGATGATCATTCGTTAATTTTTTACGGAAATTAATTGACAAATGTCAAATTTTGAAATGAAAAACTGCAATCCGAAAACATAAATAAAAATTAAAAGAATCATAAAATTAGTATGTTGGGCTTAAATGACACATAAAAAAATAGTTTTTTTTTTAAAAAAAAAAGTCTAAGATAAAATGCAGAAATGAAAAATGAGTGCAGAGGGGTGGTGTATGTGTTTGGCTACAAACGAAAACCTAATTATAAAGTTTTACAACATGGGCTATATAAACGGCATTTTCCCACAAAGAAAACTACTTATCAGGGATTCCTCCGGGAGACGAGAAGATACTAGTGTTTCCGTTGCAAGATGTATTTTTTATTTTTTTAATGTTCGATTAAAATTTTATTTTTGTGTTCTCTATATTATATTCAAGTAAGGACCCAACTCGCCAATTCGATCAAATTCATTTAGGTTTGGGTTGATTATTGACCCGGTCATCCGTTAGCTCAACCCATTAAAAATTAGGTTTATATGTAACCCAAATTGATTTTTGAGAAATCTTGTTGATTTTTTTAAAATTCTATATGTTATATATATATATAGTTATAATAAAAAATATTAGGTACTAAAAGCTTATAAAATTACAAATAAAGCAATTAAAAATCAGTAAAAATTGAGTGGATTGAGTTATGACCTGTTACCTAATTCATTTTGGTCCAAATAAATTTGGGTTAGGTTAGGTTGGGTCTCGACCCATTTTGACCCGCCCAATCGTCACCCGCAATGTCGATTGCTTCCATTTGTATGTGTTTTCAATCAAGATGGTATGTTTAATGCCAAAATAAGAGTAGAAATATCCTTCGATCTGGCCCTGTGGTTTGGGCTTGGCACGTCCATGTTTGAGGTCTCAAGTTCAAAACTCGTTGTTAGCTAAAGTAAGGGATTTGTTTCCAGGTTGAGCTCGTGGCAACTCAATCATTTCTTTTATAAATATGTAATCACGAGTATTAGATTGGTGTAGCTCAACAACTTTTTGCGTAAAAAATATATTTAATTGCGAACTCAAAACCTCATAAATTTCAAATTGTGACTCTATGATGTATGCAGCCAAATGATATATATGTGTAATGATAACATTGTATGTGAAGCATGTAGTAGTTGAGTTAGTGTAAACGTCGTGTGGGTAAAATCCAATTATAATAGTCTCCCAAAAGTATTTCATACAATGATATTTAAGTAAGAATGGAAAACCTGAAGATTTGGACTATAGATTGTGATTTCTTTAATTTGGAGATATTTAAAGAAACAAATCAGCCACAAGTGTAAACCAAGGCAACCTTTGGAACATTGACATTTACTATCCTGCAATTTATCTCTAGTCTCTCACAGGTTTGGTTTTGCTCAGCAGAAAGTGAGAGAAGACCAATGACCAGTCATCAATTTGCAGAGGAATACGTTCAACCTGAAGATTCGAGGCCACACCATACTTCGATGGAAAAAATTATCGCCATTGGAAGGCTAGAATAAGAACCTATGTGCAATCAGTTGACTATCAATCATGGCTAATCATACAGAACGGACCACTTCCAATTCCTGGTGAGGAGGAAGGAAAGGAACATGAAGATGAGGCATCTGCTACTAAACAAAAAACAGTTAAGTATAGCAGAGAACAAAGGGATGTTATCGAAAACAATGCTAGAGCTAAACACCTACTTAATTGTGCTCTGAGCAGGGAAGAGTTTGAAAACACCTATAGATGTAAGACTGCAAAGAAAATGTGGGACAAGTTGGAGATAATCCATGAAGGTACAGAGAAACTAAAGGAAGCTCGGATGTATCAACTGATTCATGACTACAAGACTTTCTTGATGGAAGAAGATGAAACCATTAAAGACATGTTCGGGAGAATTAATAAAATTATTGGAGATCTCAAGGCTTTAGGAAGATCCTACTCTAATGATGAACAAGTCAGAAAAATTCTGAGGATTTTGCCAATGTTATATTCAACACCTTCTTTGAGGAAATAGAAAATGAATTAGATGATGATGAAGAAAATCAGGAAGACTTGGCAATGATTTTCAAAGGAATGGACAACATCATGAGAAGACGAAAACAAAGCAAGAGGTCCCAGATTGATCAGAACTCTATAAGGAACAATGGAAGGAGGAACAACAAAGGATCAGCATAAACTGTTATGAACATGGCAAGCCTGGACACACAAATGTGTTTTTCACACACAAACACATGTCCAACACTAGACTAAACAGTTATCTAGAATTGACAATTGAGGAAATTCCTACAGAACATTTAACTGTTAGAACCTCATTGGTTTATTCCAAGTATCACTTTTGTTTCTTCATTTTCATCAATGTTATCATCTCTCATACTGTTTAAAAGGCTTTCAACTTCTTTACCACCTGCTATATATGATTTTAGTAAGGCATGATACATCTCTCTGTTTACAGCGACAATGGGCCTCAGTGAATGAAAAAATGATTCAGCGTCATTCACATTGCCATTCTCCGCAAACAAACTGAGTATTCTCATGATGACCTTAGGGTCAGGCTTCCATCCTTTTCTATCCTTCTTCAAGGAAAGAGCAACTTTCATGCATTTCACAGCCCTCTCAAACTTATCTTTATCTAGGTAGCCTGCTGCCAGCCTTCCCCAAATATTTGGTGTTAGTATCTTCCCTTTTGTAGATAAATCTTCAAGCATGGTCTCTGCCTTTTCATATAGCTGTTTATCCGTATACCCTATAATGACTATGTATGGCACTCTGATATCATAGCAGTTATCAGATGTCTCCCACTCCTTGAGCAACTGCTCCGCTTCTTCAAGCGAATCAAGTCTCACTAGAGCTTCTAACATATTTATATAATCCCGATTTATGCACCTCTTTAGAGCACTCTTCTCAAGAAACCATAATCTTATGACTTCATCTTTGTTTCCTAGTTTAGAATGTACAGAGATGAGGTAGTTATACCCGAACCCTTCTTTATTATCTATCTTCTCCTCCGCTTTCTTGAGGAAACTGTTTGCTTTATCATTTAGGCCTTCTTTAACATATGTATTTGCCACAGCAGCATAGGTGTTCCAGTCCATGACAATGAAGGATTGGTTCTCCATTTCATTTAAGACCCTCTCCATCCCCTCAATATCTGATCTTGCTCCATACGAATTGATACAGATTCTGTAACTTAAATTGTCAGGACGAACCCCAATTTCCGTCATATGGCATAGCATTTCAGGGATCCTTTCATACTCACCGGTTCTCGTGTACAGTGACATTATATCGTTGAAGGCCACAGAAGATAGAGAAACACCCTCCTCCTCCATCTTCCGCAAATGTGTCAATGCCTTTTCGATTTGGCACTGGCGAACATAACAATGTAGAAGAGCACCATATGTCTTATCATTCTTATCTTCTTTGCTCAAGTTATTGAAGTAGCTTTCTGCATCAGGAAACCCATGAACTTTACCAATCAGATCCAGTTGTACTGCATGTTCAGTGGATGAAAAAGTGAAAATACCAGAACTCTTCAACCACTCGGAAGCCTGCTCAACAATTAACATCCATTCAGTCAGGACAAAGAACACATATACATGCAGAAACAGAAGAATCTGATAAATGAGTAACATTTCCATAAGAAAGAGACATATCTTCCATGAAAAAATATTTTTGATGGAAACCCCTTAGTAATCATTTCCTTCATAGATAATCAGAAATGTTATTGTAACCCAAAGAGAACCTTGAGGTCTTAGGTTCATGTACGAGTGGAGGTAGCAGGTACCCGTGGAATAGTCCAAGTACACGCAAACTGGTCCGGTCCGGGCATCACCCATCATAAAACAAGTCCTAAATTATTACTAACATTTGAGCAGCTTCACCAATTCCACAACACCAATAACAGAAAAGTAGACTATCCTATTTCTAATATTCCAATTAGCTGCAAACGTTTCAACAAAATAAAAACAGTAAAAAGAAAATCAACCCAAAAGGCAATCTTTTTTACTTTCAAAAAGAAGTATGAACTGATAGGTACCTCCAGGGCCTGACTGAAGCGTTTGCGTTTGCGAAGATCAAGAATGATGCGTTGAATCTCCGCGAATCGTATTTTATTGCCCTTGCAAACCCATTCATCCAGCTCATTGGTTACGCTACAGCTAGGGTTTCCCAGTGGACTTATTTTAGAGTAGAGTGACACTTTCTTCGGCTTGTCGGAATGGTAAAATCGATTTGTAATTCCGGTTAGGGATTGGAAAATCCGGCGATTCACTTGCATTTTCCGATGAAATTTGGGCAAAAATTCCTGCTCTGTGAAGCACTGTAATTAGGGTTTTACGCGGGGTTTTAGGAGTTTCAGCTGCTTGGGAGAAGAACTAAACGAAGTTCCATTAATTGCATATTCACCCTTCAATTTCTGGAAATATCCAACTTCAGCTACTTTTTAAATTTAAATTATAAAATTGATGTGATATTTAGAAAAGTTAATACTCCTTGTTTGGTCAAAAGCTTGCTTAATAACCTCAAATTTTAATAAGCATCCGTGACCTCTCAAAAAATTGAACAAACAGTTGGATTTTCGATATTTAATGTAGTCAACTTAATTATTATTAATCGTTAACTAGTCGTTGGAGAAACACATATAACTTTTTCTATTTACTCTCTTATTTTCCCTATCTAAAAAAAGTTGAATTTTCTTTCTTGAAATCTGTTATTTCTACTCCTAGTTAATTATCACAGAACTTGATGAATTTTAAGAAATATGTCTTATAATATTATTCATTATTTAGACAAAATATACTTAAAAACAATATTCTTTAACACGTCTTAAACAAAATTATATTTTCCATAAAGAACTTTTTTACAATAATATTAGTACTAGTATATGTCATTTCAAGTTGCGTATGATATAATCATAGTTCTACAAATGATTTACTTCTCACCCATTCTTGCATTTCTTCCAATCAACTAATTAAAGTTATAAGTAGTCAATTTAGTCTGTGGCCAAGAAAAACAATGACTTGACAATAAAAGCAATTACCTAATTAGAAAATAAGTTTGATATTATTCAAATAAAATCAATCAGTGTGCTTGGAAAATTCTAATTGGAAAGTTGGAAGACTTTTCAATCGGGACTGATAATCCCGAATGATGCCAAAAAAAAAACGATTTCACTTTTGAATAAAATAGTACGAGTTGTAAAATCGTAAGAGCTATATAGAACCACATTTGGCCGGCCTCACATCTTCCTATCCTCTACTTAGTTGTCTCAATTACATCGATCATTAATAAAAGTCAAGTCTCATAATCTGGTCAGCAAAAATGCAAGAATCTCCAAAGGAATAAATTGGCTTTAAATTAATGTTAGATGTTAAGTTCATCTTTTGAAAATTTTAGTTCTAGAATTAATCAATGTGTTGAAACGAATATTTACTTACGACTAGAACAACTAATTAATTTTAGGCAAGACTTGAAAGATTCAACTCCCAATTTTGTTATTAACAATATACTATTAGGAAATTTAGGGGTGCATGGGAGGGGGTTTAATTATTTTCTCCCTTATTCCCCTTTTTGAAAAAAATAAAAAAAATAGTTTGATATGTAGCTAGGGTATATATATTTAATTATACATGTATGATTAAGAAAAGATAAGAAGTAGCTCGATGTACAAAGCACTTGTCTAAAACAACCTTCTAGTTTTATTATGTGGATTTTCCACACATTGAGAAAGGCATTGCAACAATTTCATTTCCAATGTTTTGAAATGTGCAATTTGCAATTGCAATTCCATTTTTTCCTTTTTCAAGTTTTGGTTCTCTTCCATGAGAAGTTGCCTTGTTGTATTCTCTTCATTATTTCTTGCTAATAATAATGTGCTCTTTTTAGAAGGATTTAAGTATGTAGGAAATCCACTTGGCACACATTTCTTCCTTGTTATTTCTGCTAGCAAATGTTTGCACCCTTTCTGAAACTTTTCATGATGAAATTCCCAACGTTTTGATGCTACTTTCTTGAACCCCTATATACATTTAAAAGAATTATTAACATAAATTTAATCAAATAAATTCATAAATAAAAGTTATTTAATTTTCTATCAAGATCGTAGAAGTCTAATATCAAGATAAAAGGGGGAATTTCACTTCCAAACTCAACTTTAAAAATCAACCCCCCCCCCTCCTCCCTCCCCTCTATCTAGAGAAATAATCATTCTCCCCATCTAAAGAGCACGTTAATGTATTATGCGTAAGAGATAAGCGAATAAAGTTTGGAGGTATAAATAATTTACACCACAAGATAAAACTGATCTTGAGCTATCTTAATTTATATCAAAAAGCTAGCTTTAAAAAAAAAGGATTGTGTGAATTATATAAACGAGTTTCAGAATCTTAACAGAGCGTGAGATTTTTATCCGAAATCAATTTCTTCAATTGTAAATGAAATAGTGTATTCTATTTTATTGTCAAATAATTTTGTCACGAAACCATAACAGGACAAGATGTCATCAAAATTTGACTTTGGAGTAGGATGATTTTGTTGATCGGTTTTGGCTTTCAACCAATTTGACTACCATTTTAGTCACTAAGAGGTGTCACTATAGATCAAAATTTTGACAAAAATGAAATGAAAAGGTTATAATATTTTATGATATTTCCAAAATAAATCTTTGGAAATCTTTTTGGACAAAGACCGCCTAAGATTTTCATGTAATTCCCCGTTTATATTTTAAATAAGTTGATCTTTAATTTTGATTTTATTCTTAACAATCAAATTTATATCTAACAGGGGACATAATTAGTTCTTTAAGAATGTTGTATTGATGTAAAAATATTTGTGATAACTAGAATTAAAGAGCTGTACAAAATATATAGGTAGGCCAATTTGACAGCAATTAATTATGTGATTTTTTAAAAAAAAATTAGTGGAAATTACACAACCAGAAGTTAATCAAATGGACTACAATTTGCTAATATAATTGCTTAATAAATTGACTTTGGGCCACCAATGTAGACTAACTTCACTGTAAATTTATATCAAACCAACCAACAAATACATGGCATATACTTGAGTCAATTTGGTTGAAAGTTTGAAATAACATATCTTTGGGCCTATGATCGAAGGGACTAATTTTAGTTTGTTTTTTTTAACCATAAGTACATTATATTATCTTTCATCTTATAATCTGCCAAAATATTATCATAGTAGAAAACTTTGAAACATAAACGCCTTATAATAAAAATAAATAAATTAAAACATTACTAGGAAACAACCATGCATTCCACTTATAAAACGAAAAGTAAGAGAAACAAATTGAAACGAAGAAAAAAAAAGATAGACTTACATAGGTATTAAGTTGTCGAATGAAACTGGAGAAATTGTTGTGCTTGAAGTATTTAGGTAACATAACCTCAGAAAACTCATCTGGACACCACACAACGAATCCATTTCCTTCACTATTCCATGAAACAACCTTAATATTATTATTATTTTCTTCTTCTTGCTCCTCCAAAAAATCGTAAGTTTTCGATAAGAACGGCGCCGGACACTTCGTCCTCGTCGTTGACCGTCCGATTTTCCGATGGATATTCCGATTATCTGTGGCCATAGCTACTATATAAATGGGATTTTGTTGAGTAACCAAAAGGGTGTAGTGCTTGTTGTTCTATTTATAATAACGTGTAATATATGTATTAGAAAAGTTTTTAGAAGGGGCCGGGCACGTTTTGTTCTATTTTATCGCTTTTGGTGGGCTTTCCTTATTTTATTTTATTTTCAAGTTATAAAGTAAAAAAATCTCAACAATTTTGGGTGTTAACTATATCATATCTTGAACGTTTCCAAATAATAATAATTTCAAGTTTTTAAGAACTCGTTGATACATTACTCCTTCGTCCGATACAATAGCAAATGATACATTAATGTATCAGATATATAAGTTATGTATCAAATATCTATTACTATAAAATAAATTCATACTGATTTAGGTTTGAAATAATTGAGGTTATGTATCAATAATAACATTTGTACTAGTACATAATTAAAATCATAATGTATTTGATGGAGGTGAAGTAATGTATCTGTATATTAAGAGAGAAGGAAAAAGGAAAATTTTGTAATTAATTTAAATGGTAGAGATTTTTAGAGATCATGTTATCTTAAGTCGCGTGATTAAATAATTTTCCCTATTTTTCTCCACTCGGTATTTGAACCCACATTGCAACCTTGACAAAATTCGAATCACGTACTATGAGGTCAATTTAAAAATAATGCTATTAATAGAATTTTCTTCATATCTAAAATTTAAACCCAAAACTTCTAATTAAGGGTAAATCTGAGGTGAAGGCTTTCTTTTTCAAGTGCATGCAAACTTTTTTAATTCTATTGACAACAAAATATTCAATCAGTGGATATTTTTATCTTTTTGTGGTGATGGAGATATATATGATAATTATCTTGACTATAGAATATGTGTAGAAGTTTCATGATTCTTGAATATAATATAATAAGCCAGAGATACATGGACTTTGGACACATTTGCCTAATTAGAATTTCTTTTAACGTAACGTCAAAGACCAATACTCATTCTTCAAACATACAATATCATATCATATTGTTGTCGTGTGCTATGTAATGTTTCAAGTATTTTAGTTTCATACAAATTAAGAATATATTTATATATATTAATTTTTGACGTGTCATTAAAATTTAATTTGACACAACTTTAAGAAGAAAAGGATCTGAAATTTATAATGTAAAAATATCAGATATCTGTATAAATATAAATTCTTTTACAAAATCTATAATTAAATTGTATAAATATTAAAAAGAGAGTTTTTAAGATAAATTTATTGGAGTATATAAATTATGAAGAAGGAAGTGTCTGGAAGAGTAATGTCACTTTATTCAAAATTATTTATTCAATTATTAATGCAAATCCAAAAAAATCAAATTAAATTTATTTTCCACACCACTATGTTTGTGCACGCACGGCATGACACATATTTCATCCGTTTCATTTGAGGCTTTTCTGAAAATAAAATTCTTCTTAAATTAATAGCAGTCTTCATTATTTTCTGAAATTTTTTTATGTTCGATTGATCAAAAAATTTGAAAATCATCTTTTTAAAGAAAACAAGTTACTAAAAATGAGGAAAATGATTCATTTAGTGAATATAGAAAAAACAGGTTTTAGAAATAGCATCTCACATCGATTTTGTAATTCTCAAACACACCTCATTTTCACCCATTGTCATAGATTCTATCACCACCATTCGATACGATTTTTTTATAGTATTTATCTAGATTATATACAAATATATTTTTTAAAATATTTTTTGAAAAATATTTTTGTTTCTACCAAACACGTAGTTGGTATGTTTTTTTAATACCTTTATTTTTTCTTCTATTTTTACTTTTTAGTACAACATGTGATGAACAGTTACGTAATATTTGGATATGTTTGATTTGACCTCTCAAAAAAATCAAACTCTTAGTTGATAACTTGATATGTCTCTTTTTTTTTTTAATGATTTAAATTTTATTTTTTTCTTTCTCTATTTTTGGAAATGAAAATAACATGCGATGAACAATTACGTAGTATTTTTTAATAGAGTATATTTGACCTTCAACAAATTCAAAACTCTTTGTTGGACTTCTCAATACCATCAAATCAGTTCAACAATCACAATTGAGGAACACTTGAAAACTCAGATTTTCATGTATTTATATATTTTTCCAAGGTTTAGATCACTGATAAAATCATATAATCTCGAATTAAACCAAGAAAATATTATGAACTTTTTACACATAACTAGCATAATCATCTTTTATTATCATAATACTAAATAAATATATTATTATAAACTTTATAATTAACAATGAGATTCCTTTGACTTGCTGATTTTGATTAGGAAAAAGTTCTACGTATCAAAATTTATAAACTAACCAAATATAGGAAAGTGCACCTTTTTATATATATTTTATTTCATTTTATTTATATCAAAATTAATTTGTTAGCTGACTTGATTTGACTCTAATTAAATCTGTTAAGTTGGACTTTAGAGTATAGAGGCCATGTTTGCATGTGCAATTTTTAGATTTTTTTGTTTTGTTTTTTATTTTATTTCAAACGTCTTCATCTCACATTCTTTAATTTCCCAAATAAATTTCTTCAAGTTGAGTCTATTAAAAAGACGATTTTTCCTATTTAGTTATCATACACATGCTATGTTATATTATACATTTATCCTAATTTGACTTGTTCCTTCCATTAGTTATCAAAAATAATAATCAAAGTAATGACTAGATATTGAGATCAATCAAATTAAATATTTAGTGTACTCGAGTTTTACCTTTAAAAGAATTTTGAACTCTGATATAGTTTAATTGAATTATTCGTAAAAGCTTGACATTGTGACCTTCAATTTCTTCATTATTCTTCAAACAATACTTGACATGATAACCTTCAATTTATTATTAGGATCAATCGAGTTAAACACTCATACTACACATATTTTGTTCAAAAATTAAAGACCACCCATGATAGGTTTTATTGAACTAAAAAGACAATATTGCATGTGTCGGAGTTCCAACTTCATAGCTGTCTACTGAAATTTGAACTAGTCTAGCTATGAATTGAATTTTAAAAAAATAAAATGGATTGGAACTTTATAATTATACATTGAAATTACATTTAAAATTTTAAAATTCGAGCATCGTGTGCTCGAGTTTCACTTTTTAAAGAATTTCAAACTCCGACAGGCAACATAGTGTATTTGAGTTTACTAATCTTTGAAATATATTTTAGTTAGAGAGAATCATTGAAACCATCTCCGAAATATTGTCATCTTTAAAAACACCCCTTTACATGACCAACTGAACTTAAATACACCTCATATCTTGCAACATGAGTGAATTACACCCTTAAATTCTCGTCAAATTTAGGGGTATTTTCGACACTTCTTTCGAATTTTTATTAAAAGTAGCATGCTCTTACAATAGTTTGAGACCACTTGCTATGTCTTGTGGAAGATCGCGGATGTATTAAGGGTGTATTTAAGTTCCGTTAGTCAAGTAAATGAGTGTTTTAAGACTGTCTAGTTCAGGATGAAACTAATAATTCGTGCCAAGTTTAAGGATATTTTCAATACTTCTCTCGAGTAATAAGTTTACTTTTGTTTTAAAAAAAAGTGTCAAAAAGTAGCTTAATAAAAAGGATAAATTTTAGGAATCACATAGTTTTAATATGAAATTACAATCTATCCTTCTTTAGTTAGTAATTACATTAATTCCTTAAAAAGTAACACAAATCGGATACATAATATGTAGCTCGAATACATTAAAGCGTATCTCGGATACATTATAACATAAACCGGATACATAATATGTAGCTCGGATACATTAAAACCTAGCTCGAATACATAATATGTAGCTTAGATACATTAAAACCTAGCTCGGATACATAATATGTAGCTCGGATACATTATAAAATAAACCGGATACATAATATGTAGCTTGGATACATTAAATACTGGCTTGGATACATTAATATGTAGCTCGGATACATTAAAGAAATAAGGAATTTTAGAGGTTTTTAGAAATAGAAGGGAATATTGAAAATAAGAGAAATGTGTATTTCAGTAATTTAAATCCCACCTTTTAGTTTACTTATTATCATTATCCCCTATAAGTTTTACAAATCTCCAAAATTCCTCATTTTTGCGGATCAGATTAGTGTATCTCGCGCATTAGATTAGTGTATCTCACGCATCAGATTAGTGTATCTCGAGCATCAAATTAGTGTATCATGTATAAAATGTACATCAGATTAGTGTATCATGTATAAAATTTAATGTATCTTATTTAACGATTAACGTATCTCGCGCATCAGATTAATATATCAACACTTATATTATTATATCCGTTTGAGGGATTTCTATAATTATAAACTTTTAAAGAATAAATTGTAATTTAGCATTAAAAATATGTGATTTCTGTAATTTGCCCCTACAAAATTTACCTTCCATTCTCATTTGGGCTAAATTTCAAATGGATCGGGTCATACAAAGCTTCTTAAACCCTCCTAAAACCACCAAATTCATTTCTTCTTCGTCTCCTCCAAAATGAAGCTTTCCTTCTCTGCCCTATGGAAACAAAATCCAATACATTTTCAGAGAACCATAATCAACCGTTTCTATGGAACAACATCTACTAAACAAGATAAAAATCAGAAGCGTGACTGGGTTTTCGCAAGAATTGCACCTTTAGGTAGCCCAGACGTGTCTATGGTTCCAGTACTGGAACAATGGGTTGAAGATGGAAAAACAGTGGTGAAATCCGAGCTTCAGTGGATTATCAAAAGATTAAACAGCTACAAAAGATACAAACATGCCCTTGAGGTACTTTATTTCTTTTTCTTTTTTTTTGGTTGTTTAGTGAGTTTTGATACAATGCATTGTGAAAGAAACTGTTTGTGTTCTCTGTTTTTTTAAGCAAATGACACAAACATGAACTCAAATGGATAATCCAAATTAGTCTCTACAGCAAATATGACTCTAATATGAATTTGTACCAAATGGTTAAATTGTAATGAACTAACCTTGTTATGAATTAAATAAAAGATTGAATTAGCTTGAGCTTTGAGGAAGTTGGCTGACTACAATGCTGGAAAGTATACAGCTGTGTGTTATGAACTTGAGATCTTAGTGAATTATAGTGTTGTATGTACGTGTGTGAGAATGAAATTTGGGTCCTCTCTAACAAGGAAGTAAGGCCCTATATATAGCTAAAATCAAGGGATAAGATCCACAAAATATGTCCTATTAAAGCCTGTTAATTGCTCATTAACGGTTCATTATCATTGTAGAGTAACGGTTGGCAATGATCTCGTGATCTTGCATAACGGTTGAACTTTTGAATGAGTGTAATGTGGTCTGCATTTCGTACCCGGTACCACATCCTCCGCCTCTCCGGAGCTAGATGGGCTTTCACCGTAGCATCGTTTCCAGATGACTTTGTACCGACCCTGTTTCTTACTGACTTCTTAAAATGACTTTGTGTTGTCTCATATGCCGTGACTTGTCACTTCTACCATGTGTCATCTTGTGGTTCGCTCTTCTGTTCCACATTTCACTACTGGTGGAGAAAATAAGTTACTGCAGTTGATTTATTTGGCACCTTTGCTGCGTATGTATACAAGTGCAGAGGCGGATCCAAGATTTAAACTTAATGGTTTGAACCTTTGAACTTTTTACCACTAAACCCATTTACCGTAAATTAAAATTATGGGTTCAAATCTAAATATTTGTTGAAATTGTTATAAGTTCTATGATCTGTGTGAAAAATTATGGGTTCAGATGAGCCCATAACCAAAAGGCTTCATTTGCCTCTGTACAAGTGCATGTTAGAAGTCACCAATGAGCTATGGCATACCACTCGAAAGGCCATGCCACTTTAAAGAACAAAATCTGTGATAACTCAGTTTATGCAAGTTGATATTATGAAAATAATAACCCTACAAATGTTGTGTACATCTATTGCTTCCTAGTTGTGATTAAGTCCGTGGAAAAAAATAATTTGCAGATGTGTTGTTCTTTACTCCTGTGGTTATTAGTCACTTTGTTAATTTAACCAAAGGTAACAGCTAATGAGCATAGGAATGAAGAAAATAGCTCCTCACATTGCAAGACCAAGATTTGTTGGTGTGAATAGATCTGAGCTACTTTCTTATATATCTTCATACTTGATCCTATTAACTTTTCCCTTTTGTCTTTGTGATTTTGTGAACAGGTGTCTTATTGGATGACAGACAGAAGATATTTCCCCCTCCAACCTGCTGATGTTGCAGCACGAATCAACCTAATGAATAAAGTTAAAGGCCTAGAAGAGGTTGAAAAATACTTCAATAGCATTCCACAGATTCTGAGACGCCCTGAGGTGTATACTGCTCTTCTCAATTGCTATACCAATGAGAAGTCTGTAGAGAAAGCTGAGGCCATAATGCAACAACTAAGAGATATGGGGTTTGCTAAGGGTACATTGTGCTACAACCATATGATGAACCTCTATTATAAAACAGGAACATGGGAGAAAATGATGAATGAAATGGAGCAGAAGGGTGTAAATTTTGATGAGTTCACGCTCACAATACGATTAACTGCATATGCTACTGCTGGAGATTCTGAGGGAATGGATAAAATATTAGCGATAATGGAATCTGATAAGCAAATCATTTTGCACTGGGATACTTACAGTATTGCAGCAGAGTTGTATTTGAAAGTTGGGCAGGTGGAAAAAGCTCTAGAGTTGCTGAGTAAACTTGAAAGCATGATTTTGACTCATGAGAAAAGTAATGGTGCATATAATTGTTTGTTAAAACTGTATGCGGAAGCTGGAAAGAAAGAAGAGGTGCACCGAGTGTGGGATTTGTATAAGCAGAACATGAGAATTCTTAATAAAGGTTACATTACTGTGATGAGCGCATTAATGAAATTTGGTGATACAGAAGGAGTTGAGAAGATCTTTGAGGAATGGGAATCGGAAGCTTTGTCCTATGATTTCCGTGTTCCAGATGTTTTGATTCGCAGTTATTGTAGAATTGGTCTTCTGGAGAAGGCTAAGGCCCTAATGGACAAAGGAATATCAAAAGGGGGTGTCACTTGGCAAATGGATACATACATGAAGATCTAGTCCCAGAGGCTGTAGAAGCATTGAAGAAGGCCATCTCAATATGCCCGCCTAATTATAAGCCTAGCAAGGAGACCTTAGCTACATGTGTAAAATACTGGGAAATGTGGATAACGCAGCGGATTTTGTGAGGTCTTTAGAACAGGACCATATCTTCTCACCAGTTTTTCGTGACAAGTTGTTGTGCTTTATTGAGGAAGAAAAACTTCAAACCTGAGCGACACAGCTTGTATGGAAACAACTCATTTGAGCGACTCTCACAAGGTTAGGCCTTTCCAACTAAAGCTTTATGTATGTACTGAAGCTATCAGGCCTAGGTATGGAGCAATTAAAGAGAAACATTATCGGACAAAGATTATTTTTCTTTGCATTTTAGAATTGAAAATAGCAGATATTTCTCATTGAAACTTAGGCTGCATATTCACTGGCGATAAGTAATTTACTGCAAGATTACTCTTAACATATATTGTGTCAATGAGCTTTGTTTTGAAGGCCAAAATTCAACTTAATGTGTATCTCTACTGTTTTGGTGACGAAGACAATACAAGAAGGTACATTACTTTGTTTTTCGACATATGATGTTATTGTAGTTATGTACTGTGACAATTTTCTTCGTTGAAGAAATATATCTTGAAAAATAACAACAATTGCTTCTTGTTAATGAAAACTAGGTGAGCCAAAAGCAAAGTTATTCTTCACGTGGCTTTTAAGATAGAGAAGAAAGATTATATTTTGAATCAAAGATGGAAAATTCATTCCAACAAAGAAGTTAGGATATTTTTTGTGGTTGGCAAAACTATGACATGCAACTAGTGCTTTGAAAACTTAGGTGTAAGATTATTAATCACATTATTAAGTGCAAAGTTTATTAAAATATCTTATAATGGGTAGGACGTGAACTTAAATTATCAATTATGTTGGATGTGACAATTCTAATTAAGAATGTTAAAAAGATATTTGATCAATGCTATGATTTTTTCTCTCTCTATATATGTCTAGAAGGTCACCGCCCTAGGGTCTAATTTACTTTGTATTATAAAATATTAGGACCCCAATTATTGTGGACTTTTTGCTATTTTCTGTTTAATGTTATAACTATTCCACCAATCATTTCCTAAAGTCTAAAGCCATAAATGTGAAATTTGCTAATCCAACATATTTTGATTTTACTAGACCTTAACTCTAAGAGCAACGTATCCTTACATTTGTCCAAATTAATACAAACTTAATTACTACAGTACAATTTGTGTTACTTCAAAGGCATGAAGGTCAATTTTATAATAGACAGAATTATTATTTGATTATATTTACAATATTTCAAATTAAGGAGTTCTAGAATATATGATAAGATAAAAATATATTCGAAACAAAATACATCACAAAAGATTGACAACAAAAAATAAAATCAAGTTAGGAAAAATTAGGAATTTTGCAATTATAACGTGATAGGAATTTTGTGATGACAATATAAATGGACTAAAATTTGGCATAAAATAGCCTACGTTTTATTCTTTTGATATCTAATAACTTAAAACACATTTTTCTTACTAAATATTTGGCATTGATTGCCAATATTGTGATCCTTTATGTTATCGTTACCAACATTTAAGATTTTAAATTCAATACTTTTACCTTATATAAATCTTACTTAAATTATCATAAACAAAATAAATAATTAAAAATCTTAAAGAAAGAGGTTCATATTTTTTAAAATAACTTTTTAACCTTGTTATATAAATACTAGTTTAGTGAATAGTTATTATATCTTGAAAAGAGTCTGTAATGTCTATGGAACATTGGTTAAAGTTGATAACATAGTTATATATCAGCCTGCCATTCTTAAAATTGTCATCTCCCCATTAATAATATTTATTATGATAAGTATAATATGAAGCACACATATGGTGAAGTATTATAAAATAAATATTTTGGCCTGCACCTTTATTTTAGTTAGTGGTAATACATTATCATATTTTCCTTAGAGTGAAGACAATTATGGCTATAGTATTCTATCATTTTAGTGGGGACAAATTTCCTAATAATTGATTCAAAGAGATATCATCATTTATAAATAAAAAGGGCCCGTGAATATCTGTTATTTTTTGTCTCACTTTATGTGACATAGATAGAATTTAGATAGTCAATTAAATTTTAATATGATTTTTAAATACTTTAAGTTGTTAATTATTGTAATTTATAGTATTTGTACGTAATTTTTAAATAATATATATATTACTTCTCTTATCCCAATGTATGTAGCACAAATAGAATTTCAAGAGTCAATCAAATGTTGTTAATTATTGAGATTTACAATACGTTCTACATAGTTTCCATATTAAATATTACATGTTACTTCTTTTAATTAATGTAATTTATAGTACTTCTTACGTAAATTTTTAATAATATATGTTACTTCTCCTATCTCAATGTATGTAGCACAAATAGAATTTCAAGAGTCAATCAAATGTTGTTAATTTTTGAGATTTACAATATTTTCTACGTAGTTTCCAAATTAAATATACATGTTACTTCTTTTATCCCATTTTATGTGACCCACATAGATTAATTTTATGAATCAATAGAATTTTTTAGGCCAAACACATACACAACCCCTCAAACTTGGCCCCATTTTTCATTTTGGCACTCCAACTTAGCCTTGTTCCATTTTAACCCTTGAACTCCATTTTTTCTGTTCCATTTTAACACGAAATACTATTTTTATGATTTCTTTATTTTATATATATTCTTCAAATGCAACTTCTTATTTTAAATTGACACGTGTCAGTTAATTTTAGTTAAAAAAATTAAAAATTA